>JAXGGA010001464.1:0-151727 GCA_038373865.1 Uloborus plumipes | reverse complement strand
GTTTTTAGTGTTCTTATTCTTCATAAAATCTACACAGCGAAACAAGGATCTAACAAACTTGAATAATATAACATGCCACAAAGTATAATATAATTCCTCATTTAGAAATCATTCTAATTTTGACATAACACGAAAAAAGATAATCTAAAAATAAATGAATAAAAGTATTAAATATGATAAATGACATAAAGCAGTAAAGTAAAAATAACTAACGAAAGCATAAAACAAACATTTGGCGTTTTTAGCCAAACATTTTTTTTAAGATTCTAAACCATAATATTTTTATTTCAAACAGGTTTGTAAAATGAATAATACAGTATACATGATAAAAAAGAAAAAAAATGCTTCATTTTTCCGTCAGTGATACCATTGTTTTTAAAAATGTATGTGATTACTTTTCCTACGTCACTTTTACAACTGCTTTAATAGTCTCAGAGCCAGTTAAGAGAAACATTGTACACCACGTTTGGAAATAACCAATCTACGAAAGTCATTTAATGTCGTTCCCACAGAAAGAGTAACTACGATGTATGTCTTGCCAAAATTTAATGTTCCCATTTGTCATTCCATCACGCCGTGTCCAGATGGTGCTTTAAATTATTTTTCTTAGTTGTGATTGCAATATTAGAAGAGGGACGACAAAGTGCACGGAAAAAATTGTAAAAAGAGTTAAAGAAATCTTACTTTCAATACAAAAGGGTAAATTTCAAGGAAGTGCAATTGTAGCCATGTATTATTTTTCTCTTTTTTTTTAAGAAATGGATTCCTGTGCTTTAAAAATAAGTAAGAAAAATAAGTAAATGAAAAAGGAAAACAGATTTTCCTGGAACTTTAATCAGTTGTAGCAATAAAACTTTTAAAAGGTGAAAATATAGGTCAGCTGAGAGAGCAAACTTTTCTTCATACGTGATTGAAACTTTTTGAAATTCTTATAGACTTAGAATTGTAACCATTTCTAGCAACTTGTACATTCAGTTTCAAACCATTCAAGTGGTTTTTATCTGTTGGTGTATTTTTTGTTTTTCATTAATAATACACAAGTGCTGGCGGCTCAAAATTCGGGTAAGAGTAAATTATGCGTATAAGTATTGCATGTTACGCACGTCCACATGTAAAAGCACCCATTATTTTAAGTCATTAAAATATCTACAATAAATAAACGTATGAGGGAAGAGTTAGGCATTAGATTTTATATTTTTATTATCATGCTTTTCACAATAAAACATATCTCTCTGTTTCTTTTTTTCTCTCTCTTCTTCTAAACAATTCGTAATCATTAAACATAGTTCTAGTATTATTAACGTCCAAAACTGGCCTTTAAATATGTTATGCCTTTAAATATGTTATCTTGAATCTTCGTTTGAAATCGTTCAGAATCTATATATATATATAAATGGGTGTATGTATGTTTGTTCCTTATACAAATCCAGTTTGCGTCGGAATTTTATCAAACTTGGCACACATGTTTGATGCACTATAATTTATATAGGTGGGGTTTTAAAATTTTTAAAAAATCTAAAAAGCTAAAAGATAAGGCTTCAAGCTTACAAATTAATAAAATTTAACAGATTTCAATGTGAGAATTTTCCAACAAAGATTATCGTTAACAGTGAATTAGCAATTTAAGGCTCGCCTATTTCATTTTAGCATGAAATGAGTTAAACATAATGCCAACGTCGGGTAATAAGCTACTTTATTATAAATAAAGTGACGTTTTGATTGCTAGCTTTCAATTTGGATAAATTTCTGATAAACTTTTGAAATTCAAAATCAACAATTTATAAAAGGAACATTTTTTATACATACTGATCATAAACGGAAAACATCACATATTGCATCTTTGAGTAAAATTATGAGCATAATGTCTGCAATGTAATTTTACAAATACGTGAAGATTGCGTTGGAAAAACTGTTTGACACGTTACATCCGCGAAAAAAATATGGGTGCCACATTTTTGCAGAAGCGATCTGTTTCGAAGTCTTTGGAAACCTTAAATCTATCTGTCTAAACTTCAGAAATTTATTAGAACATGTTGTCGTTTTTTAAGTTTGATTTATATCTGTCATTTATAAAATGGTCAGTACAATGGTTCGGATTTCTCTTGAATGTCAGTAGCCTTAGAATTGCCTCAACAATAATTCTAGATGATGTGTGACCTAAAATGCAAGGGTGTGTAATTTAAGGGATCAAGATAAGCAAATAAAAAAGTAATACTGCTTTATTTACGTCTTAACTATCTTATGGGAATAAAAGGGAATAAGAATCATTCTTATGAATCATTCTCACAAACCACTAACAGACACACACACACACATCTATATTTTTATCTATCTAATTTTCGTGCTACCATGTTGGCAGAATATTATCCAGGATTTGAATAGTGCCACTAGAGACTTTAACTATTGACTTTTAATCAATCGGGATTTTTATATTTGGAATTATTTCTGAGCGGTTGATGTTGATGAAGATTTTGAAGGACTGACGTGATTGATTTATCTTTTTCAAAAGGGATTTTTATTTTGAAAATTTTCCCTTTCTGAATGGGGTTTTTGAACTATTTAGAGATATAGTTTTAAAGGGAATCTTGGTGTTGTTTATTATTTTTATTACTTCTCCTGATATACTCGGAAAAAAATCATGCCTCTAGGTTAATAATCTTTTTTTGTTTCGTTTATTTAATGCCCTTCTGCAAAATTCTATACATGCTCGATATGATTTAGGTTTTAACACCTTGCTAGGGTTTGTATACGTTTAAAATTATTACTCTCCAACATACAGTCTGCAGTCCTCGTGAGATGAGATGAGGGTACGTTTTCGCTAAAAAGGAGTCGAAAATCCTTATTGTTCCTTAAAAGACACACATAAGCATGGAGAAGCTCGTTTTAATAGTAAGTCAGTCCCAGTAATTTAACCTTTTCGAAGTTGTATAGATCTGAATCACCACTAAGCATGATGCCTCAGAAAAAGCTCTGCGTAATTTAAACCGGTAATTTTTCAACACATTGATGGGAGTTATTGCGTGATCTCTGCCTTTTCCAGAATTTTGTCCAAATAAGTTTCCTTTACTAAACTTATTACCACTCATAAAGAATATAAGACCCATTAATCATCTAACTAATTTGGAGCAGGGTGTAGGACAAATATACTACCACTGTTCTGCCTCCTGGTTGGGGGGGGGGGAACTAAGAAGCGATACCAAACTTTCAATAGTCGCTCTAACGGTTTTGCTACTTCCCCACTATCTGCTACCTGTTCCTTGTTGATGGTAGGCAAATATATTAGCCAAATGCTGCCAAAGTTATATGCGGACGACCACTGCAAATTGTTCTGCAGTTCTCAGATGGAAATGTTCTTCAAAGTAAAGGAACAATGCTATGAGCACTGCTAAGCACGACAGTCACACATTTTGCAATTCGACCATCCTCAATATTTCCAGGAACTCATCCTTAGGTAAAATCGTTCAGATCCACTAGGTCGATAATTCAAACTGATGCAGACTCTAGTCGTAGTTCAGTGTTTATACGAAGAGTCATTGCTCACCCAAAGATACTCAGCTGACACCGCCAATGCTGTTTACCCCTCCGTTTCGACACACCCTCACCACGTATAATTACATGTGTTCGCATGCATCAACGTACCTGACCCTGGTCGATGTCCAACTACAATCTAACTTGTCAGGATTTTTAAAAATTATTTTTTATTTTTGCTAAAAACTTCCATCTCTGTATCAAAAATAATTCTCTAAAGCAATTTATCTGGCAAAAAGGGTTTTTTCTAATTATACATGTAAAAAATATATTATTCTTGGTGATTCATATTGATTAACCAGCAACTGGTGAAAATTAGTAGGAAACATGCATCAATACTCTGTACTCCTAAACAGTTTCATTTTTTTCTTGAAAATTTTCTTTCCTAAATGGTACCACACCCATTTTTTTTTCATACTCGTAAAATTTGGCCATTGTGATCATGTTTGTTCTACTTAAACCGATAAAAAGTAATTGATTTCTGACTACTCAATATGCATGACCAAGATTAGGATTTTTTTAGATGTTTCAATTAAAAAAAGGGAAAAAAAATCTTTACCAGATAAATTGTTTTACTGAATACTTCTTGAGAGAGTGATTTCGAAAAATGGTGGCCATTTTTAAAATCAGCACATTGAATAATATAAAGATCAGCAAAAATCTAATTTTTATTTTTCAAATTTTACAGGTAAAACAATTTTTAAAAATAAAAACTTAAATAAATAACAGAAATATATCTATGATACGCATACAATATTAAAACTTCATTTGAATCAAGAAAGCACTAGGGTCATTAATTCTCCGTGATCAACTAGGGAATGATAACAGCCATAAACTCTGTTGCCAAAGTTTAGTTACATAATCTGATGAACGATTGATTTACTGACCGAAGAAATGCCATACATGATAAATGAAAGACATGACTAAGAAAGGAAATAAGAGAAAAAATGGAAATAAAGGAAACCATTTGTAATCTTAAGAAGTCATTTGCTCCTGTTGATCAAGATACGTTTAGGTATAGCCCGATTGAAACAAATATACTTTACCCATTTATGCCCAGTAGCCGAAAAATGGGACGCTTGTTAGTTACAGCATAAAAAAACCTGTAATGGGTATATTATTTTATTTAAGCTGTTTTTCACAAGTCAAATAGTCCTTCTTCTTGAGAAAACCAGTTAGAGCCACTATTTGGATATCAGAGTTATGTATTGACAGCCATTTTCAGACAAATCACTCAATCAACGATCCAGCATGGGTAGCCACAGAAAGTAAGTTTTTTTGTGTGAACTGTTTTTTTCATAAAATTAAGCTATTTTGAAATTATTTGCTTAAAATTGATCACAGATGCCCTCTGTAATGTTACTTTGCAAAAGTAAGGTCAAGTAAGGTCGTATTTTGCTCACCTATCTGCAAAATATCCCATAAACAGGACGTTAAATAACTTAATAAATATGGCAACGGTGAACTATTGTAAGCCTAAAATGTATGTAAACCATTCCAAGTAAGAGTTTTAAGCAGATGAAAATTGAAAAAAAAAAAAGTTAAAAAAACGTGGGCATAAATGGGTCAATAGGGGGTTCGATAGACTGCTTCAACTCTTCTATAATATGGTTCAATCGACTCTTTCAAGCGTCCGTTTGCTTAGGACACTTTTGCAGAGTATGATAAGAAGTTTCGTCCAGAACTAAGCAAGCCTACGTTTCCGTACATCAACATTGACTTTCTGGCATCTGATTTAAATTACCTTAATTAGTTATGACTGAAAATGAGCACATAAATATGTGTAGTGAAAGTGATTAATGATTTGTGCATACCCAAAAATACTGTACAATGTAAGCAACAAACCTCTAGTTAGTCATTATCCTTGCAACAAAGAAAGCTTTTAATTTATTCTCACTCGCAATTCCAATAAGCTCTCAAATGTGTTTAACAGTACAAACGTAAAAACTTCAAGAACAAAACATATTCGGTGCATTTTCGGAACACATCCTTTTTAACAGACGTGAGTGTGAGCACATTTTAGTACACCTTTTTTTTTCTTTTGTAACGGAGCACATTTAGCGTATGTAGAAAAAACAAATTCAGTTAAATGAAACACTGGTTTCATTAAAGCATTCCACAAACGTTTTCAATTAATGACCGGAAGTTTTCGTGCAGACTATTGCCAGAAGTGACTTTGCAAGAGGACTTAATATAATAATTTTTTTTAAATTTTTACTGTAAAAAAATTTTTTGTTAAACGCTTTTAACAGAAAGTAAAACAAAATGATTGGTAGCTCTTTTTTGGTAATGATGGAATGTTTAATGTTGCTATTTTTATATATTTCTAACAGCACCCCTCCATAAACTTGAATCATAATTGAGAAACAGTAACAAAAAAGCTCAACATAACTTGCATATTTGCAATTAGCTAAAATATTCCCCGCATTATCTCAACCAATAGCACAATAAAAAGACAAAAAGGAGTAATAAGAACGCCTCGTAGTAACTAGAGTTTATTGCTTATCTCTTTTATCTTTTGGAAGTACTCTCATTTCCCATTACTGAAAGAAAAATTTGATTGCATACCCGGTACTTACTGCTTCTTTTGGTATACCCTATGTTGTTATCTACAGGGTGAGTTTCTGAATTAAGAAGTAAAATTAACAAAAGAAAAACAGTATCAAATGCACTACTATAGTGTTTCTAACTTATAATCCCAAATAGTTTTAAGTTCAACATTGTCTTTTGTCTTCTATAGCGCATGGAACACCAGAAAATGTACGTTATTATGAACATGTGAAAAAAAAATGCATATTTGGGATATATATATGTTCTTATTTTTCTTCTTCTTTATTAAAGGGGATAAGCGTTGCTCACTTATTTTGTGATAAGCACATATCACATAAAAAGATGTTTAAGATGAGCTTCAGCCCCCCCCCTTTCCCCTACGGTTATAACATATAAGGTACATTTTGTCCTGAGGTTGAAATTTTATATTGAAAGTACTTAATACTGCAACTTAAGGACTTTTAACTTGAAAATTGTCCTTTCAAAACATTAATAGCTTTAACTATATACTACTAATTATAAAGTATTTCAGAGTTTGTGTCCCACACCGTGTAGGGTCTCAGGACTTTTTACGCGCTCCGCGAACGCGAAAATTCATCTTTTTTTTAAAACAATACAACTTTTTTATTAAAGCAAGTAGAAACTTGAAAATTTAAACCCATAATATTCATACATATTTACATTATTTTCCAAAGTTATAAATAAATTGGATAAAAAATATTTAATTTGTAAAGAAATTTAAATTGGATATTTTTCAAAATTACGAAAATCAATATTTCACGGAGTGCAGGATATCTTAAAAACTGATTATCATATTTGTTTGAAATTTCACACACATGTTTGAATGAAGCATTTTTATAAGTTATACATCAATTTTTAGATAAATTACCAACAGGAAAAAAATTATGGTATTTTTAATATTTTTTATTTTGAAATTTCAAAAATTTTCTAAACAATTTGAATAATAAAATTTTTTTTGGTCTGAATTTATGAAAAGTGTGTATAACATTGAAAACAAGTATTTTTCTAATAAATAAAATTAATTTTGTAGGTTTTTATCATTTCTTTTTTGCAGAAGCCTGCGCTCCGTGAAGTATTGATTTTCGTAATTTTGAAAAAATATCCAATTTATATTTCTTTACAAATTAAATGTTTTTTATTCAATTTATTTATAACTTTGGAAAATAATGTAAATATGTATGAATATTATGGGTTTAAATTTTCAAGTTTCTACATGCTTTAATAAAAAAGTTGTATTTGTTTAAAAAAAAGATGAATTTTCACGTTCGCGGAGCGTGTAAAAACTCCTGAGACCCCTTTTAGTTCACATGAAAGAAAGCTTGTTTTGTTCCAGAAGAATGCATTTTTTTGGATTATTTCATGACCTTTGTAAAATTGTAGTTCTCGTACGTTGCTAAATGCTGGGAGAAAAAAAAAGAACAAACTTGAAAAAAAAAAATAAATAAAATAAAAAAAACTTGATGAATACTTATGTCGAGGTACTAGAGTCCATTTCCCACTTTACACTATGTTATCCATTTCGGTAACATTAAAAAAAGGAATTATTTAGCTATCATTGTACCTTTAGAAACTTAGAAATAGTTAAGATTTCATCCCAAATTCTTTGTAATATGTTAACCCATTAACCGCCGAAACTCGAAATCATTTTTTGTTTTTGATACAAATCATAAAAGTTGTTATTTTGAATCCATACAATAGTATTATGCTGCAAAAAGAACAAAATTTCACTTACATTTAGAGATATAGGGTGTTGCGTTGACGCAACGTCAGCGGAAAAGGGGTACGGATGCTAAGTAGTTTTATTTAATACAATTCCGCAGTTTCAATGCGTTTTAGACAGGTAAAATCTGTATGAGCTTTGATATGGTTTTGAAACGTGCAGAGAACTTTAGAAGAAATTGAAATTTGTCTTTAAAAAATCAATCTGCATAAATTTTAAATTTAACAAAAATTTGATTATCCAAGGTCATCTATATATATAAAGATGACGGTGTTCGTTTGTCGTTTGTACGTTTGTAACCGCTGGCCAGAAGCCCCCACAGCACCTACAGACCTGAAACTTGGCTCAAAAATTCGAACGTACCCCGCCCTCGTGCACCTCGAACGCCAAATTTTTAATTTCGAATTAGTTATTTTTAAATTAATTAATTAGTCTCATTTTTGGTGTATCCGCCATAATTGAGGGGGGAAAACCTCCCCCACCCCAAAACATTATATATCGTTGGAAAGGGTTTTTTTTTCTGAAAAAGAAAAGTTTTAGCACGTTTCTGTCCGTTAATTAGGACAGGAGATATTAATTAATCAAATTTAGTCAATTTTCAAGGCTTAACTATGTACGCAGTACTGAAACACTAAATTCATTTTCCTGATCAGCTGCTCTTTTGTCCCTGAAGTTACTTTGTGGTTAAAATTGTGCGTATAGATTTAAGCCTTGAAAATTTATTCAATTTGAATGTTTAATATCTCTTATTTCTTTCTTAATTTTCTGTCTTTTTGATTTATTTGGCGAATTGATTTAAACTTTAACATGACTTTAAGTGGAGTTTAAAAGATGGAGCGCATTTGAACTAAAGGATATAATAATTTTAGTTCAGAGGGGTGGGAGGGAATTTAAATTTATTCAGTTGAATTCCTCAAAATTTGGTGTTGCCAAAAATGTCAGAATGGAACTATTATTGTTAAAAAATTAGCGATGGCTATCAGCTACTCTTCGTATTTGGCGTGGTAAAGTTTGGCAACAATAGGGATATTTACCAAACCTCCCAGCCAGTGAAACACTTCTTTCTCCAAATTAAAGAAAAAGAAAACGCTCTGTGAAGGAACAGTAGTTGTTTGCAGTCTAAAAAGTATTTTATTGCATGTTTAAAACATGTATATAATGCCGCCAAACCTAAATTTTTAATAGTTCCATTCTGACATTTTCGGTAACACCGCTATGAAGTTACTCTTCGTATTTGGCGTCGTAAAGTTTGACAACAATCTGGAAATTTACCAAACCTCCCAGCCAGGGAAATATTGCTTATTTGAGGGTTACTGTTATAGATTGTAATCACTTCAAAGAGATGGTGCGAATAACATTATATTTCTTGCCTTTTAATGTTCAAATTAAAATCATGGAAGAATGGTTGAGGCTGAGCTATATACCTGACACAATCGGTTCCCTATGTTAATAAATTTAAATTTGGCGACCAATTTTACATTGAAATTACGGTTAAATCGGTGGATTATGTTAAACTTCAAGGGCAAAATTGCTGTGTTCGTTGAGAGTTTTCGAAAATCTTGCCACTACAGTTATCTCAAAAGTTCCATTGAAACGTTTATTTGGCGAATTGATTTAAACTTTAATATGACTTTTAGTGGAATTCAAAAGGTTGGGGAGCACATTTGAATCAAATATAATAATTTTACTTTAGAGGGTTAAAGTGAATTAAACTTTATTTAGTTAACTTCCTTTACATTTGTTGCACGGGCATCGCCGTGCGGGTACTGCTAGTACATGATAAACTTCGTTGCAATCGGGTTGGAGAGCAATATCACAAGCATTGCAACGATAAACAGTTTGACAATGGCAATGGGGCCGGGGTCAGCCCGATCAGTAAGGCGTCGGACTTGTAACCAGAGGGTCCCGGGTTTGATCCTAGCCGATCAAAGATCTACCGTCGTTACTAGTGGTGGCTGGGCGACGCAAAATAAGAATCGTGGTCACTAAGGGCCATGCTCCACATCAGCGTAAAACGCTACCGAAACTGAAGGCAGAAACCGAAAATCCGGGTACTTTCCATAGGAACACCATTGAATCCATTTTACGCTTCTGCCTAATTTTTCTGCTTTACGTCGATGTGGAGCATGGCCCTTAGTCCTCCAACTGAAACGATGCTTCTGGAGGTACAAGACCAGTTGTTTTGCTCGGCCCTTGGTCTGGTTCAAAAGAATAGAGCGCTCTTAGCTAAATCGAGCTTCCACCTTAATGGTGCTCGTAAAAACGGAAGCCGTACTTATTCCGCGTTAAATAGGATAGATCTTGCACCGTAGCCTTTTGTTATTTATAAACCTTGCGGTAAAATGCCCCCCAGATACTGGCATTGGTAAGCTGAATGTACTTGGCCGTCCTGTAGCTGTACTTTTCTTCTGTGTATTATTATCAAGGGGGAGGGGCTGTGAAAAATTAAGTGCAACCTCTCGTCTAAAATCCATCAGTCACTTTCTATTTGCTTCTTCAGATAATCATGAAAGTTTCCAAGCATTTGTTTATGCAACATCGCTATAATTTGAAAATATTGGGCACCTGTTTTTCTCTCGGACTCTAATTCTATAATGTGAAACGAAATTATCGCACAAATCAACATTACCCATTTTCATGTTATATTGCTCAATGATACAAAGCTGAGGAACACAAACATTTTTCTTCTGAATTCTGAAGTAGCGAGAAACGATCTTTACAAGGCTCAATTTTACCGTAAGTAGAATCTCGAATTATCACCATCATCAGAGTTTTTATTTTATTTATTTTTTTTGTCAAAAATCTGTTCAAATGCTTCTTAAACTAAGATATCTTGTTCTGGGTATTTCAAAAGGTGGGGACGAAAAAAAAAATGATTGCACAGTCAAAACGCACAGAATAGAAACGAAATGTATGACTTTTGGAACAGCAGTTGAGACAGGCAGGTCTGACTACCCCTTTTTCGCTGACGATGCGCTCACGCAACACCTGCTTTTGCTTTCCTTCCCTCCCCCACATAATCATTTTCTGAGTGGATTTTTTTTATCAAAGTGACCTTGACTAAGAGTATTTCACATATTTACCCAAACTTTTTTTCTTTTCTAACTTTTTTGATAGAAAAATACATCACAAATTTGAGCAAAAAAATCCGTGTTAAAACCACAATTTTTATTACATATAAAAAAAAATGTTTGAGGCAATTTTTTTACTTAATATGTTTATATGGTTGTTTTTAAACCTAAAACTGAAATCGGTACAAAAATTAGTTAAATAGCGAATTTTTCATGATTTTTTATAATGACGGTTGCTTCAACGCAACACCAGCGGGTAATGGGTTAAGTAATAAAAGCTCACTGAAGGAAAAAGCAAAGCTAACTTTCCTATTTATAACCAGTTATAGAGTTCCCTCCCACATATACAGACGTGAAATGCACTCTAGTTTCTAGTCGAAGAAAGAATGGAATTCTGCCGAATTCTCTTTGAATAAGCATCGTGAAGAGAAAAGTAATCATGCTTGCAAGGCTTTTAACTATGGCTAAGTCTAGTAGACATACCTTTCATTCAAATGTAACGAAATTACTTCTAGGAATACGTAACCAGTTTAAATGCAGTACTGTAAAGAGCTTTCATTTTATGCTTTTGCAATACTTTTACGAATAGCATTTACGTACATTGAGTAAACCTACTCACTTAAAAATTTGGTTTTAAATTATAAAAAAAATATATTGCAGGGAAAGAGTGTAGTACCGTAGTTTTCAACTTGGAAGCTACAGCTCCAAAAGGAGGGTATGATAAATTCTTGAGGTACGATAGGGGAATTTCATTGATAAAAAAATGTAATAAAATTACTGTTTTTATGAAATTGAATAGATGAAAGGGGGGGGGGGTCAGCTATATTGATTGATCAGAGTTCACAGAAGGAATCACAAGGTTATTAATAAACAAATTCAAGTTCAAGGACTTCCTCCTCACACCTTAGTAAAACTTTAAGGAAGTACTTCATCGTTCATCACCAAGTTTATGCATTTTTAAATTTTCCTCCTTTTTTTAAAATGTAAGTCAAGTGTTTTCAGTATCCTAGATTCCAATTTAAAAAGAGGAAACAATTACTTTAATAACAAAATGTTCCTATGCTTTAAAAAAAACATAAATGATATTTGCTTATTAATCTCCTTCAAACAACTATCAGTTCGTTTTTTAACAGGAAGCGGGCATACGTAAAAAATATATATAGATTAGTTTATGTATTCGTACAACCTCAAAAGTAAAACGGTTAATATTACTGCGTCTGTAGCTTTACTTTTATTCGGTATGGTTGGTACAAAGCTTTTTCTTTAAATCTTTTTCATTTCCTCAGATTCAACTGTAGTATAAACCTGATCTGAGAGAGATGCAGAAATAAAGAATTACTATATTGAACTTAAGATTTCAGTAAATGCAGAACTAAAATTCAATAATATTCATCAACTCTCAACATGACACGACAAATAATCTCGATAACTATTTCTTAGAATGTTAAACATAATTCAAAGTTATAATAGTGCTGTAAATTTAAAGTCTTATTCAAAATCCTTATATCTCTAGATTGCTTAATTCAGAACTCCTACTGATTGAACGCTGTTTAATTAGCCAATTAGTTGCAAATGTAGTTGAGTATGTTCGCAACGACTGGCTCCCCCAAGTGAGACGCGGAATTGGGGAAACATCAGCAACAGCTGTTTCCATGAAGGTTGCATAGCACATATTCCATAGATGTTAATCATAAAACGTGTAATTTCTCAGAATGTTCAATTTCTACCGCAACTAAGACAACTTTCATCGTTAATGCAATATAGATATACGATTTTAACAATTTCATTACAAGATTCTTGAAAGAAAACAAAAATACGTGCATAATAGGGAAAATAAAAAAGTCAAAAATTATTGTTACTAGTGTATTACTAGTTGAGAAGGCGTTTGATAAGTTTCAAAGGTTGCTAGGGTAACAAATTAGAGCTAGAAAACCAGAATATGAGCTGAGTTTTAATGGAAAAAGAAAAAAAAAAAAAAAACCTTAGTCAAACGTGCTACAATTAAATTTCCTCTTCTGATATTTTACGATTGTATGAATAACAAAAAAATAAAATACTATTTGACATAATCATAGCCAAATGATAGTATTTTGTTTCATGCTTAATATGTGGGAATCTAGTGCATGCAAACAACAAACCTTTTTTTTTTTTTTTAATTAAAAGAACTAGCGTAATAGTGTTGTCTAAATTTTTGCCCAAAATGGCATTTTTATAAAAGAGTAAATTATAAGGATATTTTACAATTCTATAACAATATTTAAAGTTTTTTTCAAATAGTGAAGAAAATACTTTTAAAAATGCTTTGTATTTCTTAGAAATACGTATTATTGATTTCTTAAGAAACTTAATTAATTGAACAAGACATAACCCACAAGACCAAAGTATGACATCAAGTGAAAGCAATCTATTTTCATTCAACACGGAAACTTAGGTTCTTAAGAATGTATGCAAAATATTTCATTTGCAGTTAAAACTTTAGAATGTCACGCTACGAGTAAACTGTAAACTGAGGAGAATGCCGTGAGGATATGCGACTAGATTTAGTCACGGCAGAAATAGATCTAATAAGAAATGCCTACATTTAACTTTTATAGAAATGCTATCATATTAGTCGGAAAGTTGCATTGATACAACATAAAAGTTTTGAATGATTGTAAGACATTTTATTTATGTCACTGAAATATACCGATACAACCAAGATCACTGCTTTGCAAATTCAAAGAAAGAAAGCATATAGTTTAATCGTCATACTTATTTCCAGTACTTAAAAACAAAAAAGAAGACGAGGAATTACACATAGTATGATGTATTCAGCGTCAAATAGTAAAAGATAAGTGAAGGGTTTGGAGGATGAAGGGGCTTAAGTTACATTTAAAAAATAAACTCTATACAATGGTAAGCAATGGATACAGGAAAACAAATAAAACTTGGTACATGAAACAATAGATGTCAATAGACCAATTTCATACGCACACTAATGACAAATCCAGAAAAGAAAAAAGCTGCAACAACTACAACAATAAAACTTTAAATTTTAATTACTCGCAATTTATGTTTTGTCACTTAACACTTTCATCTTCCTAGCACTTTAATCTTGATACAAATAGTCATTAAATACAAACTGCAATTTGACTCTAGAGATGTTGAGTCCGCTTGTTAGAATATCGGTTAAAAGAATATCCTGCTAAATATAATACGTTTTCACAGTGTTCCAAGCCTTTGGAATGCATTATTTGGATCAAGAATAATGAATTATCCCGCTTGTTATAATATTATTTTGCAGTAAACACGTCTATTGCGCAACGCATTATTACTAATATTCGCGAAAAAGAGGGCCCAAAACTTTTGAAAAGTTAAAACAGTATTATTTACAGACTGTGACGGAAAAACATTTGCACACTTGTTTATATGAATGATCTAAAAAAATGTGTCAGGAAGAGAAACTGTATAAAATCAACATGATAATATAGTACAAAAGCTAGCAACGTCAAAAAAAATAATAATAATAATAATAATAATAAAAATAATAAGACAAAAATAAATAAATCCATAAGATAAAATAAAGACGACTGGGGCAATGCTACGTGAAATAAATCACTTATTGACCTCACCATTTCCGATTTCAACGAAATTTGGGGTAAATGCCACATGTGATAAAATAAATAATTCTACTAAGTTTTAGATTTTTACCCAAAAAATTGTACGAAATAATGATACGATAAAAAACTTAAAAATGCGAAACAGAAACGAGAATGTGTTAAATGCAAATGACTGCTACTTTGTCCCTAATTGTAGCAAAATAAAAATAAACATTGAAAAAAAAAAACATTGCAAAGGTAAATAATAAATCTTTTTTTTTTCTATTTTACATGGTTCGCTTGCAACAGGTTTAATTTTCAAGGTCAGTCACTGACATAACATGAGTTTTTCCATCCAGAAAGACAATTTTCCCTCTTGTTCTTATAGGTTACATTTGTATTGCTTTAACAACTGATTAAAAAATGCTATAAAAGTTGACTTATTGTTTTTGACTTTAAAACATTATTCAAGAAATAAATCGAATGTTTGAATTTTTGAGTTTTCGTGATATTTTACTAGACAAAGCTTCTATACGTATGTTTTTAAAAACATATATTTATCTACTGTTCTTTATCTGAAACGAAATTGTATTTTCTGAAATATAAACGTAGAATTCAGTTTGGCTTACTTTGAATATAAAATGTGCTCTACATATGTTTTCGAATGGCTGTATGCACGCCATCTGGGCTCTAAGAACGTGACAGTAATACCTATATTGAACTAGGAAACACAGAACTATGATTTGTCTTTAAAATTAGGTGATAATGCTGTATGACTCTCATTGTTCGATGGTTGTGATTCAAGAAAATATTTCAAGTTGTCTAGTTTCAAGCAATATTAAGCAAGTAGAATATTATGGCCCATATATTTTAAATGACTATTTATGTCCATAAGTGCGTACTAAGGAGATCAGTATGACATTAATGCCACATTTATTTTTACGTTTCAAAAAAAGCCTAATACACGCTATTGGACATATCTATAAAAAATAAGTTTCGATTTAGCACCGAAATACGAAATTTCGTGGAATTGCATATTCTTATGACACGAGCAGAGATTTTTATAGAAATCTAAGCCATTTGCATTTCAATTAACCTTATATTCAAGGAAGTAAATGCCAATCGCGCAAAATATTTCCTGTCGAAAGGTTTTGTGATTGGCATAATATTCCAATTCCAGATTGGGAAAAATATTTAATTAAATAATCGAAAAATAAATCGAAAAAGTACCTTTCAAATAAATTAAATGGTAGCAGTTATATTGAAAATACCATCAAAAATGCGAATTACTTGTACTGGCAAACTTAATGAAGAACGGCAAACAAGAGTTTTTAAAGTTATGAAATGTTTGTATAAATGTTTGATACAATACGGGTATCCTGCCCGTCAAGAAAAATTCCCCAAAAACTATTTCACGATTCCTACAAAATTATAAGCTGTGCGTAACAAAGTTTTAGACCTAAATTGCGGCCATTTTCAGCAATAAAATTCAAAAATATAGATATGAGAACTGAAGTCATTGGGTATTTTAATGGTTTATAAATGGACAACAAATCAGATTACAACAGATATGGAGCGCAAAAGACCCCCCCCCCCAAAAAAAAAAGAAAAAACCTGCTTTTAAAATATGTTTATTTATTTTCATTTAGAATTTGTTTTGAAAAGTGGCAGCATTCGATTTACGTTTTATTTCTCCAACAAAAGCAATAGTTAGTTTTTTGAAAATAATTTTAAACGTCACTGTTTTTCCCACTGGATTTAAAAAAAAGAGAAAAAAAAACATTCATTGTTTTTTTTTGTAGCCAAAACATAAGCAAAAAAAAACAATATTTGTTGAGTTTCATAGTGGAAAATGCCGTTTTTTTGTTCATAAGGATGCAATTATCGACAGAAGAATAAGTTATTATTAGAAATGCGGCATTTTCAAGACTACATATTTACAATGTCTATCAAAGGTCTTAAATTTGTACTCGATGAAAACTTTTAAAGGCATTTCAATACGGTGTACTTGCTTCCATTTTTAAAGAAACTTCATGAATAATGAAATCTAAACGTAAGCTTTCGAGCAACCACATAAATTTTCTGAAAGATATTTTCCCAAAAATATAGTTTAAAAGTCTAGTCTAGCATAAGTTATAGTTTATATTAATTCAGATCATCAAATGTGCACTTTAATCATGTTTTTTTTACCGGTTTTCTCATCAAAGCACAGTGCCTTCCTTTTCACTACATTTGTAAGATAACCCTTTTCTGCCAAGCGCTACAGCGAAAACTCCTAAACAGAAGCAGTTTCTAAAAAAGACATAATTCTTATTCATTTACAAGTTAATGAAATACTTATCTCCTCACTCAGCACAAATGATCCGCGAAAAGAGTGAGAGAAGAAGAGGCATCTCTTCAAAAAGAAGATAACAAATAAAACAAGAACTTGAAATAGAAACAATAAATGTTTTCAAAAAAAAAAAAAAAAAACAGCATTGCTCTCTTGTATAACATTGAACTATCAGCTATAAATTTAGAACAAACATTTACTGAATTAGCAAAAAAGAAAGGAATGCAAAAATTAAAAAAAAGGCTTCCTTGGGATATAATTGCATATTTTTGTAAAGCGATTTCATAAACAAAAAGATCTGAGCAAAAGCTTTAGAAAAAACACTTTAATACTCTGAGAGACATTTTTACAACCTTTAGTTTAATAGAAAGTGTATAGTGGTCTAATATAAGTTATAATATGCATTAATTCTGATACATCTTCATCAAATGTACAACTTAATCATGTTTATTTTACCGCTTTTCTTATTCAAAGCATTGCCTCCCATTTCACTACATTTGTGAGATAACCTTTCTCTGCTAGGCACTACAGCGAAAACTTCTAAACAGAAGCAGTTTCTGAAAAAGACATAATTCTTATTCATTTACAAGTCATTGAAATACTTATCTCCTCACTCAGCAACAAATGATCCGCGAAAAGAGTGAGAGAGAAAGAGAACGACTTGAACTCAGGGTAACTGAAGTGTTTCGCTCATCTCTTTTATCCTTCTGAAGTGCACCATTTACAACCACAGCGAGAAAATTTTGTTTATTCTGCCATTACGGCGCGTCTCTATTTTCCCCTAACAAAGTTATGCGTATCAGGTTTTTCACGCTGCCCAGGCCTGAGCTTTGGAGATGCTATGGATTAGGTGCAATCAGGAAACAGGTAAACAACCTTAGTTTATTTTAAACGTTCACATAGTGCACTATTTCTTTTCTTCCATTTTTTTGTTTTTTTCGTTTAAAAGTATTTAGATTTTAACAGTCGTAAATTGGTATGCAAGAAGGGTTCACTGTGAAAAATGAATTTTGTTTTTACAGTTTAATACAGATAATTTTATAGAAATAAAGTGTAAAATTGTTACTTTTACAGTAATAAACTGTAAAACTGCTAATTTTGCAGTTTACTACCGTGCATTTTACAGTTTTAAACTGGAACCTCTGCTGTCAGAATTATACTGTTGTTTTTGTAGTACAATACAGCAAACTTTTACTTTGGGAAATTAATGTATTTACACGTAAGTAGGCGTGGTTTTTGCCATTTTTGGTAAATTTGCATTGTGTATGCACCCTGTGCCCCCCTTCTGGAAAAATTCGGAATGACAGACCTGGTTTTAAATTGGAATCTCGGCTGCCAGTATTATACTGTAAAAACAAGATTTCATTTTTTGCAGTGTTTTCCTTTCAAAATAAATGTTATTGACGACGCCTATACATAACTAGGTTACATGGATAATAGGAACGGTTTATAAACTGACTTCTGCTGAATTATCAAACGTACATAAGATGCGTATACTGCGGTGTTAAGCACAAGAATCGTACCTGCACTTTTTAAAAACATTGAGTTATTGTCAATTGGTTATTGGGTCATTCCATGTGAAATCAACAAGCCTCAAAACTTGACCCTCACCAATTTCAAAAAAAAATTATAGGGTTGATTACCTCTATAAAGTGATACAAAAAACTGATTTTTAAAATTTTTTTCAGCTGTTCAAAATCGTCCTTTGTCAGAATATGGAAACCAGCAAAGGGTCAGACTCTTATTTTCTAAATTTTCTATTTCATGTAAGTGCACTGGTTTATTTATTCAAGAAAAGGAAAATTTTATAACTAAATATTAAATTGTAACACTTTATTAAATTAATAATCACAACAGAAGATAACAACACGTAGAAACAAAGGCAGCATTATTTTAACGCGCTTTTCACAAAAAAAAAAATAAATAAATAAATAAATGAGTTACACTAACATCTATGAGTACATTTACATGTAAACAATCCTCAAAATTTCCCAGAGCTACTAAAATTATCATCCCCCACGCCCTTGGCCTTTTAAGAGCAAAAACTACCGTCGCTCTCAATGAAATTTCATTTCTCACTTTTGCTACTGCTCCATCAAGCCAAATGTGCAAATCCTGCAAACTGGTTGCATCTGAGCAGTAAACTGTTTGTTTCAAGAATCCCCAAACAAAGAAGTTCACTGGCGTCAGGTCTGGTGATCTAGGTGGCCAAGGAATAGGATCCAAATGACAGGATGAATGGACTCTATGAAATGAAATTTCACAGAGCGACGGTAGTTTTTGCTCTTAAAAGGTCAAGGGCATCTATCCGGCGTGAGGGATGATAATTTTAGTAGCTCTGAGAAATTTTGAGGATTGTTTACATGTAAATGTACTCATAGATCCATATTCTGACAAAGGACTATTTTCATACTGTTTCAAACAAAAGCTAGAATATCTGCTGAACTTGAAGCCCAATATGATTTTCTGTTGTATCATCTGAAAGCTAGTAAAATGAGAATGTTTTTGGTGCATTTGACCAGTTGTAGCTCATACGGTTGTTTCTGAAATTTTTGACTGAAAAGTTTGATGAAATTTCATTTTTGAGTGTTTCCAGTGTTTGAAAGCTTGTAACTCACTGTGAAGTGCGACCATCTTAATGAAAAAAGTGTCATTTTAAAGGATTTTGTCTGCTCTTTCCAAATATGTACTTATTTTGTATGTAGGTCAGACAGGAAGTTCAGAAATTGGTCTTTTTCTCAAAATTTTGTTTTTTTGCGAATTTTTCTTAAATATAATATTACTCGGTTACGGTTAAGAATTGATACCGCTAATGGGTGGTTCTATACTCCACTTGGGCTCTTCTATCACCCCATTTCGTATGGCAGATTCTATCAAACTCACCCTGTATTAACTTCAGTTATATAAATAAAAGTAGTTCATAATCAGTTTTATTTTTAAGTTTTATATTTCTTTTAATATGAAACTAATATACTTGGAATGAACTTTTATGCTCATATTACTCACTTGGATTTTGCAGAATGACTTAACATATAATCTTTCTGCACTGAAACATGATTTTTTTAAGCCTGAAGTAACGCGTCTGCATTTGTTTTTTTTTTTTTTTTGCTAATGTATGCTTTAACCGTTACTTTACGTGCTATTACCATATTTTTTTGCCAGACTATTAGTCAAAATATGCATTAATGTCAAATTATTGAGTTGTGAAAATTATGTCATGCTAAGAGCAAAAGTATCTACCAGTCGATATCAATTAAGATATTACTCTTTAAAATTTTACACCACCATGTATTTGATTCAGATGATACAGTTTCAGAATTTAAAAAAAATCCTGTTCTCAGTTGACAATGAAATATTGTATTTTAGTAAAATACACCACAAAGAATAACCAATTGACAATAACTCAATGTTTTTAAAAAGTGCAGGTACGATTATTGTGCTTAACACCGCAGTATACGCATCTTATGTACGTTTGATAATTCAGCAGAAGTCAGTTTATAAACCGTTCCTATTATCCATGTAACCTTTTGAAGGATTTTGAAGAATTTCGCATCGGTCCCTTAAGCGATCTGTCGATGACGTCATAAAATAATGCAAAATCTTGATTTTTCAAAACGTCATAACTCGGTCAATTTTTGTGGTAGAAGAGTTTTTTTTTTATTAGTTTTAAACGTTACAGTGTCAAGAATGTTTTACTAAATATGATTAATAGGACTGGGGGGCTGTATAAAAATTTAAATTTCGTAACTCTTTCAAAATTTGATTTTTTGAAAAACATTGAATAGACCCAAAATTCCTTTCGTAATTTGGAGATTTTTTCCTAAATAAACTATATGCTTATCTCTAACGGTTTAGAAATTAGCTATTGGTCCACGATTGGAGTGGACACCCTGTATATAAACACACTATTTTTTTTAGAAAATACATATTAGAACATAAGATATAGCGCTACCAGTTCAGAAGAACTGCATATTCAAAAGTATTACAGTTGAGGGAACATAACGACAAATAAAACTCTTTTTTAAAGTAAATGTGGGAAAGATGCATGCAATAGGAAAATTTACTGCAGACAGTATGTAGTAAAAGCAGTAGACATTTTCTTAAACTATTAAAAAACAACGAAATAAGTGTAATATTTATAAATATAGTATAGGGGGCAGTCGAGACTCGTTGAACCACGGGTCATGTTGAAGCGGTCTCAACAAATGACAAAGCACGTTATACTGTAATAATTCCTTTATATTTAAATGTATGACCAACAAAAATTACCTATATAGTTCTACAAATATTATAATGAACAATTACATGATAAAGTTCTATCGAAGAACCTGTATTTCAAAAACAAATTGTTTTTGCTATTTTCTCAGTGCTGAATAATTTTCATAAGTCTGCAACATTATTTTTTTAATTAGGTACATTCTCTCAGTTTTAGATTAACCACGCAAATCAAACGCTTTTAGAAGAGCCAGAAAAGAAAAAAAAATAGAGCAAAAGTTGAATAAGATCCACGTTGTGCTGATTCTTAATAAATAGTTTTGTTCTGGCATTGATAGCGTAAAGTAGCAGTCGCTCAATTTAATATTGTTAATACCTTATATTGATTTTTAGCTTCACTTTTTTTTCGGCTTAACATAAAAAATTAAATAAAAATAATAATATTGGGTACAATTTACCGTAAAAAAAGTTTTGAATGTAGTTTTCGTAAGTAGTTTCGTAATTGCGATGCAGTAAAACTCTAAACAAATGATTAGCCGTAGAAATGTAGTTAATTTTATTGTTATTGACAAAATTAGCAGTGTTCATATTCGCAACGGTTGGTGTTTTAGTTAAGTATGTGTGGATAAACAATAAATATTTTCTCATGAATGCTTACAATCTTTGATTTCAAAATAAAATCAAACGTTCAGCATAGTATTTCGAGTTAAAGTAAAATCTAACCATTTTTAAAGGGAGTTTTACTGTTATGGATATGACAATCGTTTCTGCAATAAAATAAAAATGATATATTTATATACATGCGTGCGATATAAATACAAATATTGAGAATTGTTAATTTGAAGAGAATATATAAGTGATTTAACTACACAAAAAATCAACACAATGGGATGTAAAAATAGGTTGCTGACAATAATATAATTTATACCATAACTTAAAAACATTAGATTCGTAACTGTATTTTGTAGCATATATTAAAAAAAATTATAAACAAAAAGTTTTTATCCAATACAGTTTTTGAACGAAACAATATTTCGTAGCATTCAACTTACTGTAAGACGGTTTAATATCGATTATAAAGCGATAACATCTTTAAGACAATTTAGATTATTGATTCATGATGCAGACTATTGAAATTACTTAAACTCTTTGCACTAAGCAACTTTCTAAAAGGTATAATTATATCAATGAAGAAAAAAAATCACTTAGATTTCATATAAATTGGTATTTATGTCACGTTTGTTGAAGAAAGCGGTTGGTGAATATGTCTCTTCTTTTTGCTTTCAGCAAAATGCTTTACTAAGTTCTTTCCAGAGTTTTATGTCTGTACATTTTCATTTTTTCCCTTGAGAAAGAACTGCGCACTTAGTATCATTAAATAAAATTTTGTATTTTTTTACGCTACTCCTCAAGAAAATAAATGAAATACACGTTATTTCGAATTTTTGTTCTGCAGAAGAAAGTAACATTCGACCAAGTTTAAATAAATGTATGTATTTTTATTTAGAAGTTACATAACATACTGTTATAATTAATATCTGTTGCTATCTATACCTATTTATCTATCTTTCTACCTGTAAAAATAAGCTATAAAATTGGAACTCTATAAAAAATGAGTTATAAATAGTATTTTTTGTGCATATTACGAGAAAAAAGAATATCAAGCTCTTGACATTTCTGGGACTTGACAGAGTACCAGAAATTAAGAAATCGATTGGAATCATACACTGTTCCTCAGAATAACTGCTCATCGTAGAGAAAAAAAGACATTTCATTACATATTTGTATGTTTAAAGGTTTTTTTTTTTTCTTTTTTTGCCGTATGCCAGCCAGGCTGGCAATTTGGGGTGCGCTGCTTCACTCTTCCAACTGTACCGTTATTTGGTGAGAAGTCCGACTTCCACAGTACGCGCATGCCATAGGTACCCGTTCATAGGGTAGGCAGCCTTTCACAACAACACATTCACACAAAGAAAAGACAAGGACAAGAGAGAGAAGAACATCCATGCCCAAGCCGGGACTCGAACCAGGGGCCACACCATCCGTGGCAGACTGCTCTGACCACTATAGACAAGGTGGCCGGCGTTTAAAGGTTTTGGATATGAATAGTGACAAATCAAAGCTAGAATCTACTACAACAATAAAAATTAACTATTATGTTTTCAAGATGGCAAGTATTATTTTTGAACATAGTAAGAAATACAGAGAGAGAAAAATTCAGTATTGCAGCTTAACCAATAATACATTCCCGTTTGTGGTTAGCCTGCAATGCATGAAACGTGCAACTACTAAGCACGTGACCGGTGCTAATTACGATTCCATTCAAAATATTCGAATGGCATGAAGCAATTTCTCATTGGATTGACTGGTATATTAGCAGTGAATAATTTTCCTTTGCGTTTAGTTAATCGAGTTCCCAGTCAGTAATCAAAGGGCAATTAATAGGATGTTCATAATTAGTATGATGCGATATATGGCAATACCAAGTAATCTGGACATGTAAGGAAGAGGTATCAATACAGCTGGTGTACCTTGCGTTACTAAAAAAATAAAATTGCTAGTTTTCTCTTTGAAAGAAGAAAACTGAAAAATGATAACCCGAAGTTTCCAATGATTTTCAGTACTTAGAACATCTAACAAATTTTCATTGAAAAACAACCACAACCACGAAACCACGCCTACTAATATTTATTTCCTAAAACTGGGGGGGGGGGGTAGGAAAATAGACCCTCTGACCACCCTAAATGACGGTCCTGGTTAATACTAATACTGAAAACAAAATAATTTTTCGTAGGAATAAAATCTGTAAATTCTTCACGCTTGCATTCAATTCAGGTAGTGTAAACACGCAAATTGGTGTCATTAAGACAGACCACCATGTCACCACTACAGTAGCAGTAAATATATTTTTTTCTTAATATTTCTTATGTTTCTTGACAATGTTTTCATTGCTGATTGTTAGTTTCTATTAATACGTGATGTAGGAAAAACTGCGTCAAAAATGACCGTATGAATGCAAAAAATTTGCCATGCAACGAAACTTTTTTTCACAATGTTATTAGTTACAAGATATGACATAAGTTAATATCGATAAATGATTGGTGCATTCGTCAAGCTACGTAGAAAAACATAAACGTGTACCTGAAATATTTAATAAATTCTGCTAAAACAATTATCTTACTACAATATTTCTTTCTAGTTGGGACAAACTGCATCAAACAAAATATTACATTTATGATAAGTAAAAGAACATTTAGAAACATAGAATAAAAAGTAGCTGTACGGCAACTAGTTATGTATGAAAATTAGTTTATAGCTTTTTGTTAAGCATCAATTTAAAGAAAGTATACCCTTATCAGATAGTTTCTTATCTTCGTGTAAGACAATATTTCTGTCACGTTTTTAGAAGAACCCAGATGGCGTACATGCCTTTGTTCAAAAACACTTTTAGCAATATTTTACACATTTTTTCAAAAAGTTTTTTTGTGTATTCCACTACTGACTCGTATTCTTGAAGAGATATAAGAAGGAAAATAAACAAAAACTTATTGTATGTGTACTATTTTATACCACTTAGCTTTTTAGTTTTTCTTTACTTGCGCTTTTAAAATTTTAAATCAAATGTGTTTTGTGTTATTTTATTTAAGATAAAAATGGCATGTAAAAAATAGTTTAATAAAGCGATAGTTAAAAAACCTCTCACTGCAATTATTAAATACTATTAAAAAAGTATTTTTAAAAAGTATGTTAAATATGTTCAGCACATTCAAATTTCTATCAGGTAAAACAATTTATATTGGTCTTTAAGTCATTTAACAATATTTTTATTTAATAGCATTACTCATTATTATTATTTAAAAGCAGATAAAATCTATTGCTACTGAGTATCTTATAAGCAGGTGTAAATATAGAATTATACAACTTGGTGAAACTTTTAGACAGTTTAGTTGCGTTATTGTTGACCATATGACGCTTACGTAGTTTAATCAGGCAGCTTCTTATTGATAGATAGTCCATTTTTATTTTCCTCAGAAGCTAAATCGAACAAAATGGTATGTAAAAAATATCAATAACACATTGAACAGTGTAATATCAGCAAAACTAGAGATGTATTGGGCTAAAAATTATCAATACAAATGTCAATATTGTATGGCATACTATGTTCGGGGAAATTGTTTCACGGGTACAGATGGTCCAGTTGCTAATTAAAATTTAGATAGATCTTCGAATTTTATCATTATTTTAGTTAGATTTTGAGCAGCGGTCTGTGAAAGCTACGAGGTTTTTTTTTTTACTGGAGTGGCATCATAGATGTCAAAAAAAAAGAAAAGAAAAAAACATCATTTTTCTACTCTGTTAAGTATTAGAGTAATGTATTAGTATAACATTGGCTCTAGCTAGTTTGAATAGGTTTTTATGTGAGTTTATACAAAGTTAATTAACTCATAACGCGCTCATTATATTTTTTTGAGTATTTTATGCGTTGCTTATGTTTGTATTACATTTAAATAGAAGTATAGGATATTTATTTCCTCAATGACAAAAAATTAATAAGTCTATTTCCAGCATTTTCAATCATTTTTTCTGCAAAGTTTTCAGTAGATTCGCAAGGGCATGTCTTTTACACTATAAGTGTAGACGCTTCAACTCATAATAAGCACAAAATTTTATACAGACTGGAACTTACATCTGAGAAAAAGACAAGTAAAATTGAATCTTCAGGGGATGCCAGATTGACGTCATCTCTTTAACAGGACTTTAACAACCAGGGACTCTATGAATCTTCAGGGGATGCCAGATTGACGTCATCTCTTTAACAGGACTTTAACAACCAGGGACTCTATTTAATGCAAATGCTTTAAAAAACTCTCTCGGAAGATTGTTAAGGAGATAAATTCTAAATTATACAATGAAAAATTCTACCGCAGAGGAAATCAGCTGTTCGTTAACTAACATTCTGAGAGAGATCGAGGCCGCCTACCTCGTCTAGTGGTCAGAGGAGTTTGACCGATATGAAATGGTCCCGCTCTCGAATCCCGGCTCGGGCATTGATGTACTGTCTCTCTGTTTTATATGTCCTTTCTTTGTGTGAATTTGCTGTTGTGCTGTGAAAGGTTGCCTACTCTATTAATGGGTCCCTATGGCATGCGTGTACTGTGGAAGCTAACTGCTGTGGAAACTAAATCATGGTACAGCTGGAAAATATAAGAAAAAACAACCCCAAAATTGAAAGCCTAGTTGACACAAGACAACTGAAAGATCAAGGCTCCAAAGATGCTAACGATCTTCATGAAGAATCTTTAAATGTGTTGTTGCTGTTACTCATCAGCATTGTCTTGAACCAGATAAGTCCTATCAGTTCATTCGTTGTCCATGCATCCAATAGATCTACCAAGAACAACCTAATGTGACAGGGTAACAAAGCAGAGCAGGTGTTCCGCAGTGGCCTCGCTTTCATTGCACTTGGTACATCTCCAGAAAGTATCACTACCGTGGTAGAATCTTAGATATCTTAGCTGAAAAGAAGAAAATCGAGACAAAACTGTCATTAATTATGTTTTGGCCAATTCACGGTAACGTCTGTGATTTTTTACACTATTTTTATTTTTCAAAGATATTTTTCATCAGCTCAGCAGCAAAAACTCAAACATTGGTTAATGATACTAATTTTACATACATTAAAAAAAAAAAAAAAAAAAAGAATTACATGTACAATACATTTATTCTGATTTTCATGCTTCGATATTAAATAAATAAATCTTTTAAAGCTTGTGACAATTTCTGTTCTTCGATTGTCAGTTATTTTCTTCATTTCAAGTAAAAATTAATTTATCTTTTTTTATCTTTTAAGATTAACTAATTTATATTATTTCACACTTAGCAAATACTAATAAAGGTATTATATAGTTTGTTAAGGATCAGCTTCATGAGTAAAAATACAGAACACTTGAAAATATTACTTACGAATCAGAAAAATAAAAATCAGACTGAAATGACAGAGCAAAACGTTATTTCGCATCTTGTACTTTAAATTTTTTTGAGAAAATATTTCTGCAAAAACACGGTGAAATATCATCCGCTAGTGTTTAAAATTCTAGATGAACTCTTAAAACTCAATAACTTTCACGCGCTGCATTTTTAGTCTGGAATAACTTATGAAAGTATTTGAGTGACAGCGCAAATATACAAGCCAGAATTTTTGAAGAAAAATGCCGGGAGACGTAATAACTTCGTGTCCTTTTTGATCCTGACTCTATTTCTTTTTAGATACATTTTTTCGCTCTCCTTGCAGTATTATTTTTGAGAATAATTATATTTCATTCAAAACTGAAGAAACTACTGAGGATTAATGTGACTTTTTATGAATGTTAACATCAGAAACGAAATTGCAAAAGCTTCCAGCGTTTTTTAAATAATAAATTTCCAATAGCATTAGATTTGTTTTAAAAAATAAAATGTAATTTAAAAGGGTTGAACAAATTCCTTTGACAAGGTATAGGCATTAAATTGATGTCAGTTTAAACATTTTTTTTTTTGTTCAGTAAGTGATAAAAAATAGACAAAAGTAAATATATGAAAATAAATTAAAAATTGCTGAACGCTCTTTATCAACTCTATTATGTTTTTTCAACACTTATTTATATTTAAAAGCAAAAAATATGCCTAACGGCTTTTAATGAATTTCACAGACACAATGAATTTCGGCTTTTAATGAATTTCACATTCCGCTTTATAATTTTCTGTTACTCACATTTAAATGTAAGTAGATATCGCGTTAATGGATACATTTACAAAAAAATACTTCCTACTAAAATTTTACACACTTCATCAGGTAGGACCAGCGAACCAACTTTTTAGATATGCTCACTTTAAATATTAATAAATGGGGGAGGGGGCACTTATCCCTTAGAAGTAACCCCCCTAGGAGTAAGTGAGACCCACTTAACTCTAGGAAGGGATAAGTGGGTCCCCCACCTCATTTTTTAAAGAATACGATACTTAAAAATATTTAAAGCAGTGTGTTAGGCAATAATGCTGGAATTGTGTTCATTAATAATGTCCAAGATAAAATAAGTCAACAAGTTTTAACAGTTTTGACTTGAAGCTGCTGTATAAGGCTTTAAAAACGAACTAAAAAGGGGACCCAATTACCCTAACCAACCCTAATTAAACAGTAATTGGACTGGGTGATTCATAAATTTTTGCTGTTTTTAGCCTATTTTCCCGTTAAAAATTAAAGAAAGACGAAAAAAATATTAAAAGTGGCTTAATGCATCTAAAAATATCGCCAAGTCCAAAAAATATCGCCAAGTCTAAAAAAGAAAAGTCAAGAAGAAACAAAAACGTAATATAAATATCGGAAAATTAAAAATTGGAAAGTAGGGTATTGAGATGAGGAATTTGATGATGATTTGATTTGAGATGAGGAGTGCTAAAAAAGTATGTTTGACATAATTTTCAGTCTCAGATAATCAGGAGAATATTGATCAGATACTAGAATACCGATGTCTATGTACGGGAAAGTAGGCTCGTTTAGTACTTGACAGAACTTCTTGTTGTATTATATAAAAGGCTGTAGCAGAAAGAATTAATGATTTTTTGTCTCCAACACTGCATTTAACCGAACAAGATGTGACCGAAAATACAAATTTGTAAAGCTACACACATGCTGTATCGATTTTTTTCCTTTTGAAAACAGTAGTCTGGTATTGATTATTTTTCACATTTTTATTAAACCTGACACAAAAACAAAAAAAAAAAAAAAAAAAAAAAGAGAGAGAAGAAAAAAAAAACACCAAGGCCTTTTTTTCTTTTTTAGTTTTTCTTTTTTACTTTTTTGAGCAAGCAAATAAATAAATTAATTAACAAATAAGTGCTATAATTTTAGTCTTACATTTGTGTTTATACAGGTATCTCTGTTTCTTTGCACATTTGCACAAAGTCAAGCTGCGGAATTCTATCACCTAAGCTGACAAGGCCATTTTTTATGCAGCACATCTTGACTCCTGCTTCTCACTAGGGTCATTCCACGTGACGAAACGGGTCATTTGGAGCAGTTTTGTCAGTAGATTTTGTTCCATAAATACAAACAAATCAAGGTAGGAATTGTTTAGTTCGTAGCAACAGCAAAATCTGTCATAGGAATTACGAAGAAATTTCAAAACTTGTATTTTTTTAGAAAGTAATTGAATTATAAGCACAAAATTGCCTGTGACGGAATGGGACTCGTGAGGGTCCCGTTCCGCTACAGGCATTATCTTGTTTATCCGTGAATCATTTCCTTTAAAACTATAAAAATTTGTTATGAATATTCATAGTGAAATAATTCATATGAATATAACTTTCCATACAACTTTCATGACACATGTTTACTGTTGCTACCAACAAAGAAAATCCTACCTTGTTTAATTTGTATTGATGGAATAAAATCTACTGACGAAACTGCTCCAAATGTCTCGTTCAGTCACCTGGAATGGCCCAATACTGTTCTTAAAATTTAACGTCAGTAGACAATTAAAAAAGCTAAAGTTATCGTATAAATACATTTGCAAATCCGTAAAATTAAAAAAAAAAAAAAAAATACTGCACAATTTGCATTGCTTAAATCGTTTTAATTTTTAAATTTTCATTTGTATTTCAAAAAAATTTCAAAAAATTCCTTAATTACTTGTTTCCAGCAGGTTCAATACTTAAGGGGTTACAGTACCTTTCAAACAAATTTCTCTAATTTAAGTGAAAAAGTTAATTCTTTGAAATATTTGTTTCTGCATTTGTTTAAAAATCAATAATTTATTTTCAAACATCAAAAATTTTGAAAACTTTTTTTGAAAATTTGAAAAATGTAAGAAAATTTCAGTTTTTTTAAAACCCTAAGGCTTTTTTGTTTCTGCACTAATTTCAAAATTTCTTTTTGCGAAATGATCACAAGGAAAACCTCAACAAATCTGTGCATTCATTTTCTTATATTTTGATTAGAAAATATTTTGTGACCTTTTATGTAAAAAAATCTTAGAAAATTTTTTTCTTCGAGGTTTAACAAACTCTAAAAAATTTTGTAATTTATAAAACGCTTATTCAATGCACAGTTTTGTTAAATATATTATCCTGAGTGCAAAAAATATTGCTTTAAAGTTATATCTTTAATAGAAAAAATTCCTTAGCATTTCTAGTAACATAGAAACACTAAAAACTGATCACCGAGAAAAAGCACTTTAAAGTTTGGCTTTTCCATTAGAATACATAGCATGTATGCCCTAAAGTCACTCATAACTTTTAAAATAATTTAGCTAGAACAATGCTGTTTTTTTCTGAGTGTTTTAAATAACTTTTACTTTTGAAATAAGCAATAAAAATTTTTTTGGTCATTTGGTCATTTTTGAGGTACTGTAACCCCTTAATAACTGATACATTTTACAAATTTTGTAAATCATTAATTGCATACAACTTAATTAAACAGCAGTATTACTTCTGCATAAATAACAACAAAATGCTTTCTTTCGTCCAGACTCAAAACTAATGAAGAAAAATAATAGTTTAGATAAATCATTTAGATATAAATAACATATTATTCGTTCAAATTATACGCACGTAATTTAAATGAAATATTGTTTTCTGAAACATAAATCGTTTTTAACCGCTTACGCCACTGCAACAATAAAAATATTTGTTTCATCCAGTATTAGAGAAAGCGTTAAAAAAAAAGTGGGAAAATAAGAAAACTTTAAATAAGCGTGATAAAATTGATGAGAAAAGATGTCTCTATATTGAATATAATGCAGAATGCGTTATTTACTGCAGGGCAAAAATTGAAAATGAAACTTTTCTTTTCAGAAGCGTTTATAGAAAATTAATGACCCACGAAATATATTTGCAAGATAAAGAATGCATGAGGCGTGTTAAAAAATGTGATATTTTCCGCAAAAAGGAGAGAATAACTTATATTCAATTTATTTCGTAATTCTTATTTATGGTTTAACGTTTCAATTGTAAAAGAACTATGAATGTGTTATAATGGTGAAGAAAAATCAAAGAAAACAAAATATTTAATATTTTTTTTATTTAGAAATAATATAAAGTAAAAACATAAAAAGGTCTTTATAAAAATAATGCATTGTGTTTGTATTATAGTAGTAAACACATTATCAGTTTAAAATTCAAACCATTTTTAAACTGAAAATCAGACAACATTTGTTGTTCTTTTTCAAAACTAAGGTTGCAACTTGTTTTCTTTCTTTTGGTTTACATACTTAACCTCTGGTGCAATAATAGCTGTGCTTATTTTTTAATGTGAGTTTGCAAGCAAGTGCTTTCATTTTCACCATATATCTTCTGTTTTGAGCCTGTTTTTTCGAGCGTACTTTATAATGTTTCTGTGAAATTTTGAATTCCATTCAACAGTCAATGTCAAAAATGACATAGATTTTTTGTCTTTATATGTGTTTTTACTTTACTCGTCTAGTTACTGTATTCGGATTATTTTGTAGTTCGAAGTAGTTTTAAACAACTAAAGAAATTTAACAAAAAATGTTTGTCCTAGTGTTTTTACAAACTTTCATGCTGCCTTCAAATGCTACTACTTTAAAGAGTTTGTCTTTCGCGAAAACACAAATAAAATTAACATTTCACATGTAGTAATGAATGTCTAGACTCTACAATAAAATCACCCATTAAAGATACGCGTCGTACTTATCAACTGTTCTAGTCAAAATTTGTAAGAATGTTTTAACTTGTTAGCTGTATAAAACAACGTAACAATTACATTATAGGCATTAATTTCTTGATCGATGATCTTATGCATTTGGTTTTAGGTTGAAGCGTAAAATAGCATATAGTTGTCGGTAAAATCACTTCATATTAATTCCTAATTACATTATTAAAATAAATTTAAAAGAATGTATATTTAAATAAATGTATATATAAATAAAAATAAAAACAAGCATATTATAAAGACATTTTACAAACTAGACGTAAAGTGATTTTTAAAAAACGTCATTGCTATTTTTATATACTTCTTCTTCAATTACTGTGATTATTATTGCATTCAAAGTTACAGTTGTTTGTTTATAAGCTCATTATTGCGTTTAATAATAATAGTTAGATTTAAATATATTATCAAAAATAAAACTCGCTAAAACACATGTACTTCACGACATATTAGGGAGACAAATTTTATATATATAAATTGAATTTTAATGTGATTGAATCTTGCTTTATACAAAAGTTTTAACGCATTACCATTTTTCAGCCTGTCTGCAGCAAAACGTTTATGCCTAATCTAGTTAATCTTTTGATTATGATGAACGTGAATACTATATTTTTCCCCAAGAACAAGCAATTTTATCTTCAGAAAACAGCTGAAGACTCAAAAGAAATGAAATATATTTTTGCCCTGAATATTTCCCGTTCAATGCATTTCCTGAACATACTGAGAATAGGGCCTCTCATTGAGCATCGTTTCTTTTTCGATTCGTTAATCTTCCTATTCTTAGGTACTTCGTCCCAATGTTCGATTTCCAATCTCCTTAAATCTAGAAAGGAATTTTATTCTTTTAGTAGTCCATTCCATTACATCTTCTGAGATTAAGTAACGTATAATTCGGACATTAAAAATGGAGTCTATAAATAATTTAAAATGCATTTGAAAACGAGATCAGTCAGTAATATTTTATCAATAGTTTAAGCTGGAATTATGTTACTTTTAATGCATTTAAAAGCATGTGGACTGCGTTTTGCGAAAAATGACATATTTCTTTGTAAATTTGTATTGTCAATTTTTTTAGCTTTGTAAATCTGTATTATAATTTTTGAAAAGGTCTCTTCACAATTCATGTTTAAGCAATATGACTTTATGAATTATGTGCTCTATTTTTATAATGTGTTGTACTTTACTTATTTCAAAAGCATTTATAAACTTGCAGGTAAATTTATGCATAAACTGATTGAAAAAATGTTAGAAAGAATGAATAATCCTGATTATTTTCCCAATTTAAAACTAGTATGCTGTGGTTATCATGAAACTTACTACCATATCTATGTTAAAAATCTCTTTTACTCAGCGTACAACCGCACCAAATAATCGCTACTGAAAAATTATGCTGCTCGCAAACACTCGCAAAACAAAGTTTCAAACTTTGGAAGTTGCCGAGCTTAATATATTGACGTTAAACTATTTGCTACCAAGAGCACATTGATTGACGAAAAATAGACCATATGTTTTAAAACCTTTTTTTTGTGTCGAAAACTCCGGGATTTTTTTTTTTTCACATGACTTTAATTATAATAAGTACCCGAAAACGAAGATTCAGTGGCGGTTGGATAGCGCGCTAAGTTAGAAACGTGAAGATCGCAGGTGCGATCCTGCTATGAGTTTTGTCGCTTTTGGGTAACGTCTTTCCCAGGACTTATTTTGAACCAAATATCCAAGAATATATCACCCAAATATCATTGAAAGATTCTAAACCACTGTTTTTCTATTACATTAAAAGCTGAAGGGTTTTTTTTCTCTGTTTCCTTAACATTTCATTGAAAAAAGAAGAAAAGTATGATTTCATTTTCCTTCATATCAGCTAAAGCTAGCAGTTCAATTTGTGATTGCTTTTTTGGCTAATTACCGTTTAAATAAGATGATTTTTTGAATTGCTGTTTAGCGCGAAAACTTCCCGCTGGTCACCTAGTTCAGAATACCTTGCATCAGACCCATCCAGCCGAGCTGTTTCCAACTGGAGAATTATTTGCTGTGGGTAGTGGGGGAGGGGTAAGGGATAATTTTATGTGTTTGGAATCAGAGAATATACAGCTCCTATCAATTTATTCAGTTTTTAACAATTTAAGCAGTGTTTTTCGCTTTTAATAACCATTTTTAACTGGTTGTCATCATACTCACTTCATAAGTCTTCTTACCCGCTTGGCAGGTAAAAATGAAAAATAAGTTAAGAAAACATTTTCATATTTCAAAACGAGATAATCAGAGTTTCAAGATTTTACACTTAAGGAAATGACTGGCCTTTGTTTCAAAATTTTAATTCCCATTCTAAAGCAAGAAGCATTTTTGAAAGCAGCATTTATATGTACCAATAAAAGCTTCATTTAGTTCAGTACATTTTTTTTTGTCATTATTTCAAAAACATTGATCGGAGAAACTATAATAAAATAATGCATCAAAGAAAAATACTACTGTGAATGCTATAGGAGACCCCAAAAACAAAGTCAATGAATACTGTTTTAAGTGTTATCAACGTCCGATGATTCAGATCAATCGAATGTTTCATTTGTCCAAATATTGACATTCGATTGTTGAATTATTTACACTGTTAAAATTTCAGGAAACTTTTATGGTAAATACTACTGTAAAATATTGCATTTACAGTAACGAAAATATTTACAGTAATTTGTACCATACAAAAGAAACGATTAAAGCGCCAGTTGATAAGCCACGTGACTTAATGCGCGAATCACCTAATACTCAATTTCTGTTCACCATCTGTGGTCTGTTCTGTACAGTGGATAGAGAAGGGAAGTGTGATAACCGCGTTTCGTGTTCGATCCTAGCTGCTCGCATCTTGCATTTTTAACTCTACTTTTCTCTACCGTAAAATTTTACAGTAAAATTGGATTTTACGGTGAAAGTTACTGGCAACAAGGATGCCAGTAACTTTTACCGTAAAATTTCAGGAAAATGTTTAACAGTGTAGAGAAATGTTACTAAATGTATATCCAGTTTACATTTGAATAGTTATGTAACTCATCGTGTGCCATTAATGAATTAAAAGACTACGCAGGGATTTCAAGTTTGTTTCAACGTAACAATAGGAAATATGGCGCATTGCACAAATAAATGCACATAATGTGCTGCTTTAGTTTAATTTTCTGTTAATTGTAGAAATTTTTTCAACGCATTGTCAGTTTCATTGAAAACACGTAAGAACAAATAGAAAAAAACGATTCTTTTAGCAGGGTTTATAAACTAAGAAATGAAGTAAACGCTCATCATTTCTTGTCCATGTATCGTACTGTTTTCATATGCGACATATCTGTCAATGTTTGTGTTATGTATCAATGTTTTCGCTAATAACCCAAGATATTATCTTTGAGTTGTTGAAAATGTACAGGGTGAGTCTGAACTGAACTAAACGGCAAAGCTTTATTATGGCAATAGCGGTACCCGCACGGCTTTGCCAGTGGTATCAAATTAAAAGTTCATTTGTAAAGTAATTGATATAGCAGAAAAAATGCTCTATTTTAGTTATAATTTAACTATAATTCCTTCAAAGTATGATATAAAAATCTGGTATGGACCCCACACTACTTCCTTTTACGTGTAAATTTCTTAGTAGATGACCGAAGTGCTAAAATAGTGCTTGGTGTGAACAAAATAACAATTCAAACATTTAAATCCTTAGTTTGCCACGAAACAATGCAAAAAAAAAAATGTTTTACAATGATTAATATCCTAAATATCGCCGATTTTAACATCATTCAGTGGATTTTTCACGAAATATCGCCAATAGCGCCAAATTGAACTCAAAAATTAAAAAAAAAAAAATCACCAACATTGTCGCCAAATTGGCGACAAATACTTGGCTACCAAAGACTATATCACCAAGTGGTCGCGCCAATTCATCTGCATTGAAAATAACACTGCTTTACTCCATAAAAGGGGTAAAACTCCCCCTTGGGACGTTCGAATGCAACCCCAAGGGGAGATGCACAAAAATAAGCCAAAAGAGAAAATAAGAACAATTTTGTAGCTCACAGAAACCAACAGAAATCTTACCAAAATTTGAAAGAAGAAGAAAGTTTCCTTTCCTAGCTTTAAAAACAAAACAATACATTTTCCGAAATGAAACACTTTAAAAAGAACGTTGCAATGTCGCAATTTATACGATATTTGGTTAATATTTGTGCTTTGGGTACCCATTTCTCGCTAAATGGGCGATAGACGCGCCTATTACTGTTTCCAAACGTTGTCAAAATCAATATTGCTGAAATCCGAAATCTAAGAAAATGAAAAAAAAAAAAAAATCCACCAAATCTTTTAATTAAATCATTAGTGTATTGGAAACAGGGTTGCCAGAAAAATACTACGCTCCTTATTTGGTCCGAAAAAATAATACCGTATTATCAAAAATACTACGTCTGGCAACGCTGGAAAAAGAACGAAACAAAAATAAGTATGAAAACATAACATAAGTAACAACGTGAAAAGTTGATTTCCGTTGATAAAATAATTCATTTCATCTCTATTTTCAAACAAATTTTATCCTCGAGCTCAACCATTTTAGAATCGTTTGGCTTGCTTTACTGAAGGTAAGCCTTGAATTCCGGGATTCTAAAAGCAATTGTTACAGCTCTCCTGATGATCGTAGAAACTTCGAAAAAACTTCATTTTGTGCAAAAAATTTCAAGCTTTCAAATGATATAGGACTTGACAATGTGTATAAAATATTTCTTCCCTATTTTATCGAATTTCTGCTAAGAATTCGAATAGAAAAAGAACGAAATGGAATTTTCCAAAAATCGCTTCGTAGTGCAAAACTACATGGTACAAACTAATTTTGTGGCAAGTGTCATGAAAATCGACCGAACGGTTTTGGCGCTACGCGCGTAACAGACAGACAGACAGAAAGAAAGAAAGAAAGAAAGAGCGACAGACAAACCTTCAGCTTTATTATTAGTAGAGAAGAGATAAAGAACATTTAAGCAAGCAAGAATATGTAGGAAAATGTGGTCGTAATCGCTATGATCCACATGCAAATAAAGGGAAAATCTAGCAAATACAAAACAGATCACAAAGTTAGTGGACGAAAAGCACTTTAAGCAACAGTTTAGTTTTTGAGAAGGTTTTCGGAATTTATTTTTGTTCTAATATTGGTAGACCAGGTGAAATAAATACTAATCCCTCAATTACCAGTACTTAAAGAAATGTTTAAAACCGTTGTTCAAAGCAGCCTGTAACTCTAACGTACGCATCGCAGCAACAATGGAGCTATTGGTGAAATTTTGCCAGCATGCCAGTCTTTGCAACGGTCAGTGCATTGTTATAAAGCACATGTAATACTTAAGATGGCAGCAACAGTTAGCAATGATTAAAAGACATTCTGTTTGCCACCTTGCATTTCTACATATTCATGCTTGTTTAGTTATTTTTTTTCCTTCTGTCCCTCCAGTGAAGTGTTGTTGTCTTTTTCAGACTAACCCTGTATTTTCTAAGTTTGGTAAAATACATTTTCTTAAAATTTCCCTTAACAAAAATGTATCACCAAAAGTTTGTAATAACTACATTGATGAGATTTTAGTAAAAGAAAGACCAACAAGTTAAGTAGTAAAAATAATTTGTAATTACAAAAATGGTCTTTATAAGCAAAAAAAAAAACAAAAATATAGTAATGTTTACACTTACAGTTTTCCAAATAATGTGAGGCAAGAATTTAGATAAATACTGTTGCCTATATAAACCTTGCTGTAAACGGTATTTGGAACGCGACATCAATGATAATCCATCTAATGTAACAAAATATTGATTTTCTGTATCAAAACAACGATGACCGTAATACATCACCCATAACAGCAGCAAACAACGACTTTATAAAAACATTCATGTGTGCATCTAGGCTTTTAAAGCTAAGTTTCTCGCTGAGATTTAGTTTAAGACCTCCTCAAAGGCTTATGCTGTCAATCTTTGAATGATTGAATGTCAACTTTGAAATGCTCGGGGGAAAAATGTATTTTTTGCACGGTTTTAGTACAAATATTCTAAATGATATGCTTTAAAAGTCACGATACATTCGATGTACTTAAACATATGTATTTTTCCGGACAAATATTATTCTGTAACTACGAAATATGGATTTTTTTTTTGCTTATACTTCAAGTGTGGATGTATCGGAAACGAATGGAAATGTTCCGAATCTGCCATTTCGTATAACCCTCGCGAATTGCCTAAAACCAATGTAAACACAAGTTGTTCTAAGATGGAAGAGACATTCGAAAGCCTTGATAAATAGAAGAGATTAAACGATGTATTAGGTTTTTGCTGCCGAATCGGATCAAGTTTTCTTTAGAGACACCAGATGACATTTACTGAGTATAAAATCTAATTATTATTTCGGCCCTTGGGAGTTAGAACGTGAGCTTAAGAAGTATTTTCGGAAAAAAGGCAGTGTTTCTCCTTATTCAAAGAAATAGCTAACAGGTGAGTTTGTTTTTAAGAGGATTAAGATTGGGCATTAATGTTTCTATCACTTTATTATTTCTGGTACTATTTGAAGTTGCCCAAAAAATTCCCTTTTGCAAGCATGTTAACACAATATTTGTTGTTTTATTGAAAGCTATACATTATGTCTGTATTTTACACAAAAATAACAACATTTTTCTTTATTAATTCTTATAAAAATGATTTACTTTGTAGTACAACATTTTAAACTAATTTGAAATTAGCGTTGAAGAAACATTAAAAAAGCATAGTCTATATCAAAATCAAGTGAAACTTTTTATTTTCCAAAACATATGATGCTTTAAATGCTTTGCTTCTATTTTTCCCCCTTCGTTCAAAATTAATTAAAGTACACATTTATTATTTTATATTTAATCACATTAAAAGCCAATGTAGCTAAATCTGTACTTATTGATAACATTTCCAAATTAGAAACTGACAACAGCTTTTTTCCCACATTTTTAATGATCCAAATGCATATTGAAACCTGGATCTATACATTTGAATTTGAAACATACAGTATCATACTTACTGTAAAATCCCCGTAGAAAATTAAATTATCTCTGGCTTTAGTAAAAGCAGCGTCTTCCAGAGGGAATTACACTCAATGCATCAAAATAGGCATGACACAAATCATATAAATACCTTCGTGTGTACACTCAATTAAAAACGCTATACAATATCAAAATATAAAATGATAAATTTGTCATCTGATCCCACTAAAAATTACCAACTAGTGCCAATATCAGAATGATTTTGTCTTGAAGTGTTAATTTTGGGTTTTTTTTTTTTACATCAGTTTGAAGAACGTTTAGCGGGAGGAAATACAAATCATTTCGAAAAATCATAAAAAATATTTTAGCAACGATAATTTGCAATAAAAGAAATTTCATATTTGTTTTTTTTTTTTTTTTTTGTTTCATTACCGTGCAGTAACTTATTCTTTGAGGTGACTCTCAGAAACAAAACAATTTAACTTTAATGAACAAATGGCGTGTTACCGTACTCTTTCCTCGCCGAAAAGATTTTGGAATACATATGATAATCACTTATTAATGACTTTATAAGGATATTTACTTCTGGGAAACGTTACTTAGCTAAAAATAAAGTAGTTCTTTTATCTGATTTTTATTTCCCTTTTCCAAAATAAATGATAATTTTCGTTTTTTCTTTTTTCTTTCTTTCTTTCTTTATTAGTTTTTTCCTAAAAGGGAAAATTTTACTCATAGAAAAATATAAAAATAATGGCACTAAATGTTCTTTCGTTTCAAATGTTCCTAAATATATGTTTTGTGTCATTTATATTAGAATAGTAAGCTATAAATGCAGGGACGTCATTTCGAAATTTTCCAGGGGGGGGAGCAAAAGGTGCATACACAATGTAAAATTTACCAAAAAGTGGTCAAAACCACGCCCACTTAGATGCCAATACATTGATTTCCCAAAGTCAGGGGGGGGGGGGCAAATGATCTCTCCTGCCCTCCTAAAAAAAAGAAAAATCTTTTAAATATAAAGAGTTCTGTCCTGCTTCATTGCAGGTTGTTTGCACATGGTTTTTAATTGATATCAAGAAATAAAACAAATAGAAAGACAAATGTAAAGTTATTGAAATTTATGTACATACAATGTCTTAAGCAAATCATAAATGAAGCGGTATTTATTCCTTGTCGACCAAGATCTTTTAAACATCTCTTCCTAAGTCGGATTATTTTATCAACACAATTTACTAAGGGATTAAACGATTTGTTAACAGACATTTTCACATCTCATACTTTTGATTCTTGATTTGATTGTAAATTGTATTCTATACTTTAGATTGCTTTCTAAAATTAGACAAAGTTTGCCAAAATTGATGTATGAGTAATGAGTGATTGAAACGGAAATTTTAGTAAATAGAGTGCCTTTCAACGAAATAGCTACATTTCGTCTAAAAAAAAAAATACGAACACGTGCCGTATGTTGAAATCGATTTTCTGCCAGCAGCAATACGTCCTTCCTGATTGTACAAGGCATAAAAATACTTTTACTGAAACGCACCTTTTTAAGAGCCAAACTCATTTTTATAAACAACACTCAGTTATCTGTGAAAAGCAAGTAAACTAGTTTTAAAGGACCATAAGACGAATTTGTTGAAAATTACTACGCATGATAATTTTAAAAAAAGTATCAATAATTCTTAATTTTAAGAAAAAATATTTTTGCATATTTACCAATAGGTTTGCGAGCGGAAAATAAAGAATCAAAATATAAATTATCTAAAAGAACCCCACCCCCCATCCTGAAAAAAAAGGAAGAAAAAAATCGAAAAAGTAAGAAAAGAAGGAAGAAAACGTAAATAAACAGGAAAAAAAATTGACTCTAGACCTGTAAAATATTTTTTAAGGAAATTCATATTTCTTTTTTTTTTAGATGATATGAATTAGTTTTTTCTAAAGATTTGAGTCATATTTTTCGGTTGTTAGATAATAATAATAATAAAAATTTACGAAAATACGTTTTTTGATTTTACTCATCAGAATTTATAAAACAAAAGAAATAAGATTAAATTGAAACGTGATGCTAAAAATGAAGGCATTCAATCGTATCAGTAACAATTCACCGCAAAAACCAATACGCTTTCCACCGCTGTAATTTCACTTCGAGCCGATTGGCTGATCAACATCTTTGATCCCGATCCCCCCATCTTTTTTTTCGTTTGTTTGTTTTTCATATTGTTTGAAACAGACTATTCTAACGCATAAATATAACCGTAGTTTTTTTCTTTTTCTTTTTTTTAACTAAAAGTTGAGCCGTTTTTTATGTTTCTTTTTTTTTAAAAACTTTTCTGCACTTTACTGAAAAATGGGTTGCAAATTACCATAATAAAAGGAAATTATTAATTATGTGTTTTGTTATAATCTATGTGCTGTGACAGATCAAAGTGTAACGCTAAAAAAGTGATTTCACCCGTATTTAATATGTTTACCGTTCGATTGATGTTTATTTACAGTAACAAATGTGGCACATCTCGGAATAAATAAATTGCCTGAAATTATGGAACTGTACCTGGTTACTATCAAATTCATTAATGGCAGTTAGTCATACTGAAAGTTATTTTGCTTAAAACATTTTTCTCACTGGTTTACCGGCAAAATTTGCTTAAGTATAAGTCGTATTTTCACATTCAAATTTAGAAATTTAATTAAGTTTAGAAATTTAATTACCCCGAATAGTGTCATTTGACTTTCAGCTGTGAATCTTATCATATTTCATTCAGTTTTTTGCACCTGTCTGAACTATTTGTTTTGTTTTTACTCTGTACATTTTCATACTGCATGTTATAGTAAGGATTGCAGAAAGTAGCATTTTTTTTACTGTTAAGGCTACAGTGGACAAATAAAATTGATTTTTTCAATTATTGATTTATGTGTCTAAATCTTTGTGTGCTTGTATTATTGCATATTTACTACATCTAAAAGCATAAAAAACACAAATTAGTGCAAAAACAATGAATACTTTTCTTTAAATTTCAAATTTAAATATTTTTTTAACAAAATTTCAAAATGTTCCAGGCGTCGCAATTTTTTTTCAAACTTTGAATTTCCACTTAATTTCCAATCATTAGGCATGATTGCATAAAACAATGCATTACATGCAATGTTTTATGTGATAGTTTATAAAAGATGGCTGAAAATGAAAATTTATAGGATTTTTTCAAATGAAAATTTTTATTTTCAGCCATCTTTTATAAACTATCTCATAAAACATTGCATATGATGTATTGTTTTGTGCCATCATACCTAATGATTAGAAATTAAGTGGAAATTCAAAGTTTGAAAAAAAATTGTGACGCCTGGAACATTTTGAAATTTTGTAAAAAATTTAAATAAAATATTTAAATTTAAAATTTGAAAAAAAGTATTCATTATTTTTGCACTAATTTGTGTTTTTTATGCTTTTAGATGTCGAAAATATACAATAATACAAGCACACAAAGTTTTAGACATGTAAATCAATAATTGAGAAAAATCAATTTTATTTGTCCACTGTAGCCTTAATAAAATTATTCATCACAGTTTCTTGATGAATGTATCGCTAAAATATAATAGTTAAAAATATTTTTTCCACCGATTAAACGGCAAAATTCAGCCGATTATTTATAATCGGAGAAGAGGCCTATTATGGCCTATTAATCGGTATTGACGATTAATCAGTGAGATCCTACATTATACTATAGTGCCTTTTAAAGATTTTGAAAAATTGACATAATGGCGTTCATCTATTAACACTGCTTAATTTCTATCCAAGGAAGAGCAAGCGAACTAGTCTACAGAACCTAAGTTGATGCGCAAACAGTCTGCATGTCGCAGAATGTAATAAAGTCACGTAAATTTAAAAAATAAGATAGAACATACGTTGCAAAAATAGAGCTCCAGTGCCTATAAGCAAATTCAGCACTCTGCCAGGTATGTGCTTTATTAAAATTAAAAAAAAAAGTTACAACTTTGTGACCACTGTCTGAAAGAAGACAAAATAATAATGCATATAGCGTTTTAAGAAAACACGAGCTCGATATTTTCATTCTTTTCCTGTATATTATGATCGTTTTTTAGCTTTGTTTTTGTTCTAGTAAGTTCACGTAACAGAAAAAACCTTGCCATTTAATCTAGGTTTCCCTTAAAGTAAGTCCAAAATAATTACATGTACATTATAAACTTCTCGTTTCCCTCCAGCGTTTTAAAAGACTAAGAAAGTAGCAGCAAAAAAGTTTTTTGAGAAAAATACTGAGCTCTTTTACTAGGATTTTATTTCAAGGACTATCATTTGCGATTCAAGACAATTCACGCACAAAATAAAACATTTCCTTTTCTTGAATACATTATTGTTGGACATTAAAAACAGATTAAGCTCTCTCGCTAGTATAAGAACGAAAACTATTTCAGTTTTAAAATATAATTAACTGCTTTAAATTTAATAATAATTGGAAAGGAAATAAGACTATATTCTCTATAAAAGAGAAAAAAGAAAATACCATTATAAAGATTTTCACTAGCAAACAGAAATGTGAATTAAAATATCACTTCGGTTTGGAGTAAAAAGTGATTTTTAATTTTCAAGCGCAAATTTTTGAAACATTCAGTTAAAATCAAAATCATAATCAAACCTATTTATTCTATTAGACCTGTCTTCGAATATTGTGTTTTTAATAAGCGTCATTATTTATAATATGGAAAATGTCTCCGAGCAACTTTCAGTATAAGCTGTTTATTTGACAAATAGACTACACAAGACATAGATAAACACATATAAATCATTTCACATTACATGTATTTCTTTGGCAAACGTCTTTGCCCTTCTACTTCACTCCATTTTGCCCTATGCCACGACATTAAGCGACTAATGCGTCAGCAAGCTGATGAAATATGCAAGCAATAATAAATAAAGCATATAAGTAAGTGACAAAGAAGTTGTATGATTGCATACGTAAATACCCAAGCAATTCCCCATGATTACATAAGCAATTACGAAGCGATCCTATGCTTACATAAGTAAATGCCTAAGAAATACGCTGATTGCATAAGTAAATACCCAAGAAATCCTATGATTACATAAGCAATTCCCCCAAGCAATCCTATGATTACATAAGTAAATACCAAATAAATCCTATTATTGCATAAGTAAATACCAAAGCATTCTTATGATTATATAAGCAATTTCCCGAGCAATCCTACACACACATGCACTCCAGGGTCTTACGGACATACCACTTGGTTGAACCGGTTGGATTAGGCCATGAGCTCTGTTTATTCATAAAAGCTAGGAGCCAAATAACCCCTGGCCCAACATCGCTAGATATATTGATTTGGAATGGAAAAATGTATTCTACAGCACTATGAAATATTTCTGCAGTGACGTTCATCTTTTACTATGCTCTTTGAAATTTATAAATATAAACTGTATGATGCGGTTTCCTCACATATATCCTGCAACAAGTAAATTAGCAACCGAATTACAGTGAAACCTCGAATTTACGTCCCCGAATCTACGAATCTACTTTGTTTCCAGCAGTTTGAGGGTTTATTTTTATTTATTTATTTTTATTTTATTTATTTATTTATTTTTTAATTTTATTTATGTTTATGGCCAATTTATGTTTGTTTTCGTATTTTACGTTTTCCTGTGTATTTTTCCTCCAGGTGTGTGTTTTTCCTCTCCAGACCCTTCAGAAATGTAAAATCAAGTCTTCACCGTATAAGGAAGCTCTTAGACAAAACTATATAAACGTATTAAAAATAAACCTTTTTAAATAACGTTTTAAATAAATCAAAGAAAGTTCCCTTACACTTTTACACAATATCATTACATTGAATTTTAGTTTTGAAATTGTTCCGCTTGTTTTGGAAATCAGTAATTTTCAAATTGGAAATCAGTTTAAAAAAAAAAAAAAAACAGTAACATAAGCTGGAAAGATTGTTTCAGAACACTGATTCAAAACTAGTGTGCGCACCATTGAATGCCTTATTAGATTCTAGCTTCCTTTCCCGGTTTTGCACGGTCTACTTTTAGACTAAAAGATGTCAAGTGACGCTTGTCTAAAATTTACGATTCATTTAAAGTTAATATTTCGCCGGCATGCAGTTAAAAAAGTGAATCAATCGCCATTTTTTTTTAAATCCCCGTAGCAGGAAAATAAGAAGAGAAAAAGCAAGAATTTCACTTTTCCATAATCAAGAAAAAAAATGGCTACACCTTTTTTCTGGCTTCCCTCGATTTTTCCAATGAGACCAAAAGCGAGAAGAACCGATAACTATTTCGTATAGACAGAGCCAATTTATGGCATAGTGTGTCCTTAAATTAAAATTCGAACGATTTCATACTCTTTTGGCGTTTGAAAACCCCCCTGTGACCCTTTCGAAGTGCCCAAGTACCTCTCTGCCAAATTTGATCGAGATCCGAGTTAAACTGTTACTTGTATAGGGAACACACACATATATGTTTGTTTTATTCATATGGATTAAATATGTATTTATTCACACATAGGGATACATTTTCACAGCGAATCGCTATGTAATTGGTTCTCAAAGGAACCAACTAATAGTTTCAGGGCACGGATTGACGATGATAATTGATGTGTTATAGCAAAATAAAAACATAAGCAATAAAACATCAACGCTTTTCTTAATAAAACACAAAGAAAATAACTGCTAAGTTTAACCCTTCACTGCACGGTGTGCCAGATCTGGCACAAACCAAATAAACCCTCATATATTCCTATGGTTTTTAAATGCAGTTAAACTGAGCTTTGTGCCCCTTCTGGAACATTGCTATAACAGTTTAGTGTGATTTTTAGTTAGTTGCACTAGTCTAGGTATTACAGTTCTTGCTTTTGAAAGAAAGAGTGTTTGCATTTCTGTTAGAAGTGTGCTTAGTCATTATTTCCTTTATTCTAAAAATGTTTAAATACACTTAGTGGAAAATTTGTTTATACCACTTATGGCACAAAACTCATTGTAGATTATTTCACTTATCGGTATACAAAGCATATGCTATGTGCTTTGCGCCATATATAGAACAAACAATTAAAACATCATTTTTGGTGCACATTTTTAAGATTAATTTTTTCTTCATTTTTCCTGAACTCAGGGCTATTTAAAAGGTAACAAATGATTATTTTCATGAAAATATAAAAAATCGTGCAGTGAGGGGTTAAAAATAATTTTAAGAAGTACACACAGCCCCCTTTTCAAATCTATGTATAGAGGACAGTTACGAGGAGTAACAAAAATTTACCCCCCCCCTCCTCCTGAGTTAGACAAAATTCCCATTGCGGGAATTCTTGAAATGCTTTCATAAATTAAATTTCATTTTTAAAGCAATTTAATCGATATGAATGTTGCATGTTATCTCATATACCGTACATAAATTTACTTTAAAGTCGACAGCATATTGTTGCTTTTTGTTCCATATTTGAAATAGCATAGCTGCAGTTGGAATGTAGATACGTTTCACACACGTATATTAGAGTATAGCTTACGATTTCAGTCTTAGTTGTACGTTTTTATATTTTAAGTTCAAATCAATTAAGTAACTAGAAACGAACTAAATCGTTTGTGAAGAACTAAGCTCTTTCTTTTGAAAAAAGTTTATTGTGGGTGGAAACTTTTTTTTTTTCACTCTTATTCGGAAATTTATATTTTCTTTTTTTTTTCAAAATTTATTTTAAAAAAATTATAAATTTAAAAAATAATAAAAAAAAAATAAATATTTTAAGGTGCACATATATGGAGTGCGGTTAAACGTTGCACTAAATTTCAAGACTCTTGGCGCTAAGAGGTGTTATAGGCATTAACAAACCAACCACGAATATCGTCGCCTTCTATATATAGAGCAAAGCACAAGACATGCTTACTTAATTGCACACTCGTGTTTTTAAGATATAGTCAACGCCTTTTTCACTTCAACAACATGTGATTAAATTAAATTATGTTTTGTTAAAAAACATACGTTTTGTAAGGGGAAAAAAAGCTGTTTTTCAAACTTTTAGTAAACAACCATTTAGTGACAATGTCGTTTTATAGGTACCTGTTATATTGCATTTACTAGTAAAATAATATCTTTAACTACTTTCATTGATTTTCGAAGACATTAGAAGCTTCTCTCTCTTGAGCATAGTAAATAAATAAAATAAAATGAAACGTACACGAAGGAAAAAAATAAATATTACAATTTTAATTGCAATATTTTTATGTTTTGGAATGCGTAAATAACTGCTAATAGCAAAGGAATTCTAAGCAAATAGAAATTAAATTGCATCCTTAAAAGATAGTGTCATTTGCATCTCTAAAATTTTCTTAAGAAAGCCATTATCGGTCTTTATTGTTTAAATGAAAGAGTTTTCTTTTAGAAACAGTCCCTAATTCCGTATAATTGCATGAGATGATAATAAAGTTCCGAACAAATGAATACTTAAAGAAGTTTTTCTTTTCCCTTTAAGTTAGTTAATTCCTCTTAGAGTGTGTACCGCAAAATGACCAAGTTAATAAGAATTCCATTTCTTTTATGTTGATGAGATAGAAAATGTGAGGCTGATTTCGGTTAATTTTTACTTTCTCCAGCAAGAACCAGTGTACGTCGTTTTCATTTTTCTTTTGAGTGATTTTTATGAGATTTAAAATGCAATCAATATTTGTAGTTCAATTAAGTTCAAACTCATTTTTAATCAAAATAAATCTGAGGATTACATTAGTCAAATAAAATTTAAGGAGTGGGCTAAATACGTTTATTATCTGGTTGGGTATATTGGTTTAAAAAGCAATTTTATTTTTATTATTTCTAATATAAAAGTAAATTGCTCTATGTGCGTACTTTTGCACACATGTTTACGGAAATATTTATTTTTTTATTTAAAGATCTTTTAAAAAAATCGTCATAGTAGAATGAAAGGAGCACAGCAGGGCCATTCCATGAAAAGTGAAACCAATTGGTCAAAAATTCATATTGAAGTTATGTTGCTATGTTATACATCATTTTAAAGCATAAGATGTATATTTTAAGAATCCTGCATTGGTTTTTTGGTGAGAGTTAAAATAAGACTTGTTTTCTTAGTTGGAAGTACAATATTCACGAACTTGTAAAAATCAGAAAAAAGAACACATTTTCAAATGCATATTTCTCATCGAAAAATAAAAACAAAAAGAACTATTTGTAGCACAATTTTAACTACTGAGACGGTACTATAATAATATGCATTCATCAATTTCTTTTGAATTGATCTAAATGGTGTAATTGAAGTTTGAAAAAAATAAGTTTGATGTTACGTCTGTAACAAAAAATAAGCAAAAGTTGGCATTACGTCCTAAAAAATCAAAATTAAAAAAACCCTTAATGGTCCTTTTGGCAAATTCTTAGAGTAATTGTTCACCATAGTTAAAAATATTGCAACTGATTTAGTTTTTTAATTAATGCTGTTACAGACGTAACATTTCGGACATAACACTCTATGTTACGTCCGTAGCAAAAGTAAATTTCCAATTAAATAGGTAAAAAGCACAGAATGAGCAATACATGTATATAGCATAATATGGTACGAGTACTAAAGTTTCTGGTATTCTGATTTTGAAATTTTTAATTGATGTCAGCATGTAATTGAAATTTATTTGCGAAAATGCCGTTCGAATTTCGAAAACGTCACATTTTTTCATTCAAAAAAAAATTATCAAAATTGACCAACTGTCACCAAGGAGGTTAAATTTTAGTTTTGTACTAGTATTCTACTATATCATCCAACATTTTCAAATTTTTAAGTTCTCCTAAGACCAATCACTGATTCCAGGGAGGAATTTACATTTCCCGATTTTTTTATGTAGCAGCGCCATTATGCATTAATTTTAAGAATACAAATAAATAAATTTGTGTGAAGGCCCTTCTAAACTTTTCTTGTGTCAATCTTTCTTGGAAATAATTGTCTTAAGATGCATTAATTTATTGTTACATATCGACATATCGGCATATGCTCTCAACTCTCCCAGACTTACCAAACTTTTCTAAAACTGTTAATAATATAACTTAAAATATTCAAATAATGTGTTAATTAATGCTACTGTATTGTTTTAGCACAAGAATCTTTGTTTACTCCTGTTTTAAAGTACTGTTTTCTACTTTCAAATCAGATATGTTACGTCTGTAACACCACTTTGTTTCGTCCGTAACAAGTTTATGAATTTTTTTCACAAATTCGGCAATCAAAATCCACACAATCTTTATGGTTTTAGAAAGCTTGAAGTCTCTAGAACACGTATTAAAAAAAAAGTTCAAAATTTCCGTATAATTCAGAGGAATATTGTAAGTTGTTTGACAAAGTCGAGTTTTTGCTGTTTTGTGAATTACGTCTGTAACAGGCCGTTTTTAATTTCTGTATTTTCTGTAATTAAGCAATGTGCACGCAAATTTAATGTAGCATAAACATCATCAAGTTACACTACAGGAAAAAAAACTGAAGACTTTCATCAGCCCAAACCAGAATTATTTGTGTTCAAAGTCTGCGATTGTTACGTCTGTAACGATGGAATTGCCCAGCAATATAATTAGCGAAGTTTCCTTTTAATTCTACATGTGCAATACTGATAAGTCAAAGATCTTTAGGCAAATTCTTTTTAAAAGAAAACAGTAGAATTTAAAAAAGAAAAAATACAGCTAAGTATGTTTTGGTGCTAAACTTTCTTCAATTCATTTAAATACGCAGTATTTTTGTCATATATTTAATTTTCCCGAAAATAAATATTTAGTTGAATCAATTTAGCGCCACACACACAAAAAAAGACAATACAATGAGTGATACGGCTGCTGTTAGAAAATAAATTTTGAATTGAAAGAAAGTATGCAAGGTTAGTTCTAAACAAGAATCGTAGTATAAAATTAACTGCCGAGTTTTGCAATTGTATTTTGCTCATTTGTTCTTTTTTTCCAATCTGAACGACATTATACACTTTTATAATTTGAACTCCGTGAAAAATTACAAACGAGGATTTATAATTGTGTATAGGTGTTTAAGTATCAATAATTACGTGATTTTGAAAATGCGTTTTTCTTGAAAGAAAAAAACCGTATCCTTATAGCTTTTTAAACACGTTTCCATGACATAAAACACAACTGTTGTTGTTGTTGGCAAGTCACAGTAAATACTCATAGTGAACAACACAATAAGGAGGTTTTGGGTGTCATTGCATTGCGTGGTATAACATACAAGACGGCACAAGAAAGTATTACACCAAAAAGGAAGGGAAAAAAATATAGTTCCAGTAATAATTAACCTACTGCCTTCAGCATTCTAAGCAACGCTTTTCCTCAGAGCAGCGAAGGTTATAAAGACAACCAATACAAAAAATCTGTTTAATAGTTAGAAATTTAATTTTGATGTTTTTCTTTCTATGAAGATATGCAGAATGTAACCCATCATGATATTTACATGCTCTTATTTGATAATTTCTCTATCGTCATTTTTTTAATATTTTAGGTGGAGTACAAAACAAATCAAAGCAACGTATTTCCAAATAGCCAGGCCCATCATTTAAGGGGAGGGGGCAGGGGGGTCAATTGCCCCCCCCCCCCTGACTTTGAGAAATCAATGTATTTACATATAAGTGGGCGTGGTTTTTGTTGTTTTCTGGTGAGATTGTATTGTGTTTTTACCCTTTGACTGGAAAAACTTGAAATGACGTCCCTGCAAAAAGCTAAACAAATATTATTAACACCCAACTCTTATATTTAGCATAAACGAAGCAATGAAAAATGTTAAACTTGTACTTGTCCAACAAAAATACTGAAAACAAATCAGCATCAAGCAAATAAAATATTTACCAAAGCACAATGAACAATACATGTACTGGTAAATCATGTAGCTATACTTAATTGAAGTAAAATGTCGTTTTCATTAAAACTACAGTGCTATATTTCTGACAGATATCAGTGAAATTTAAAAATAATTATCTCAAACTCGAAAAGACAAAATCATTTTAATCAATTGTAAACCTAATACGAATCTGCATATTTATTGGCAAAAGTAAATAAGTTAATTCGGATTTATAATGCCGCTCCTACGTGGGATTAATAATTCTTTCACTTGGTTTTCCAGCAATCGAAATGAATGTAGGGGGTGCAATACAGTTTCTTTCCCAAACATCTTCCTGAAATCTAATTTGAAAGTTTATTTGCATAAATACTTTTTTTCCGCAACCATTTTCAGTGCATAAATTTATTTGAAACTTCCAAGGATTCATCTCCATAATTACGTGTCAGAAGTTTCTTCGGATGCTACGTATTCAGTGTTTTGAATATTAAATAGACCTTCCTTGAGCGAAGCCTTTGAGAAAAGATTATTTCTATGTTGGAAAAAAAAAGTCTGCGTTTAAGGATATTTTCCTGACAGGTCATGCGAATTATTTAATTCCGACATTGGAAAAGTTAAATTATGCGTTTCAACTGATGAAAAGCTTTAATATAAATTGAAAGATTTCTTATCGATTACTAAGAAGGTACTTGTTTTTTCCTTATTTTTTGAAAATGTATGACTAATCAACATGGGAGAGGGAAGAGGAAATATGACATGCAGTTTGCTTATTAGTGAAACATTTACATTTCCACACATATTTACAAAACATAAATACTTTTTGTGTGAAGAAAAATGAAAGCAAATGAAAAACGTGAAACGCTCAAATGCACAAGAGCATCGAAGACACACGCTTCGTCGTTACAAGAAACGTCTCCTTCAGCGCACAAAATTGGAACTCATAGATGTAAAACTATCTAAAAAAACTCCAAAGTCACATATTTTTACATATATAAGGAAAAAACAGAGTGAATTGAAAAATCCGTCTTTGTTACGCCGAAATATGTCTTGAGTATTCAAAATTAACAGATATATACAGTATATAAAATTTCTCTATTTTTGAAAAATTTAATTATACACAGCACTTAGCAAAAACTTAAAACTGGTGGTATGCTTAATTTAATGCGTTAAAAGTTAAATGAAATTAATTTCTTTGAAAAGACTTTGTTTCATATTAAACTAGATAAGCCAATTTAATGAACAATATGTATTTAATAAACGTATATTTAAAGAATGTTACCTGAATTATGATTTTCTCTTAAGAAAGCATTATTTAATTCAACTGCCTTGACTTCGTCATTTCTGGAAAAAAAATCAAACATTTTTCATTTAAAAAAAAAAATTAAAAAATATATCGATATCTGAAACCTAACAAACTTAGGAGCGTTTGACCTATAGGAGAAAAAAGGGAAAAAAAGATTGAAAGATACAGTGACATGACTGCATTGATTCAGTTTTTAACTAAAATATTGGAACTCTGCCTCTTAAACGTAATATTTATGGCAAATAAGACACAAACTAAGATTAAAATTTAAAAAAAAAAAGGAAACATCGTTAAAATCTTAAAACTATGCATATTATATATATTTAAAACAAAAACTATCATTTAAAACGCATTAATATGTTTATATCAAATAATTTCACTTCATAAGTTCTCCAAGTGATAATTTCTTCCAACATTTTTCGATTCGAAACATGCAAGTGAAGGGAAACTATTCCTAACATTTTTATGAAAAATACGAAATTTTATAATCAGAAGTTCGGCTTTATTTCTTTCTTCAACTTTTATCAATTTTTCCTGAATGTTCTTTCATGCTCCCCAGAGCTTTCCATTGAGATTTCGTAATGTTTAACTGAAACTCTTTCACAATCCTCGTACGTCGTAAAAGGTTGGGGCGAACGCCATCTGGCAGTGACATGGCCAAATGAAATATGGAGGCATTTAATTCCAGTTGAGCATAAAGTCGTCTTGTACATTTACAAAAAGGAATGAAATACTGTATTATCTTATATCCTTAAAACGATTTTTAGACATTTTTCTACATCTCGATGTGGAACTAAAAGTTAAAAATTAAACTTGCCTATACAGATTTTTTAATATCAAAAATAATTTTCTTTATTCCCCACGATATCTCTACTCTAAATTCTAAGCAATAAATTGCAAATATCAGAAAACTTACTCCAATTGTGATAGATTGACAATATTGGCTTTAAGAGAGTGTATATGCACGACATTTGAGTTTACAATATATTTCTTCTCTCTCTCTCTCTCGCTAAAATGCGCATTTAACACAAGAGATACATAAACAGTAGGTTCAGCCATATAGGAGGATCTTAAAAAGTTTAATAAAAGTTTTAATATGAGTTTTGATCTACTGCGTAAAAATAAATTAGTGTATTTTTTGTACATTAAAGACAAACATTAACGGTCACTGCCCCAACCTTATCCTTTTAATTTCTGGAAGAAAACTAGAATTAATCTAACTTCATTTAAATAAAATATATTAGGAATATCATGCAATTTAAAAGTTTATCAAATCAATGGAACCAAAAAAAGAGAAAAGAAAAGGAAAAAAAAAAAAACTGTAAAAACACATTAGAGGGTAAGATTATTTTTTATCAGGATAAAATGCAAGTTCAAGTATTTACTTCTAAATGACATTATTAGCAACAAAATTATATTATTTTTGTTCTTAGACTCTTGTCTGAAGTTTATTGTACCCTTCTATCGCATCAAATATATAGTTTAGGGTAGGTCGGATTAAACATTTTTTTTTAATCAAAAACACATGTAGTGAGAAAAGTTGTGGATTAGTAAAGTTAAACCGCGAAGAGATGACGGGTCGACCTGAAGCGAAAAACGGACCACTTCATTTAAAAATAAATTGGTACGCACGAATTTACTGCTTACGCGTTCTCGCTATTTCAAAATGAAGTGATCCATTTCCACTTCCGACCGACCCTCCATCTCTTCGCGGTTTAACTATATATCAAAGGTTTGGGAAAGAAAAATATACATATATATATATTTATATTTTTATATATCGAAATACAAATACATTTAGATTCCCCGCAAGGCCCTTGAAATTTCGCCAAATATGAAAAGATACAGCCATTAATTTTCTATTTTAAAATATTTATGCGCAATTTTTTTTTCTGCCAATAATCTAAAATTGGCGCACAGTGACATATAGCTTAATGAAAATATTTTTTTTTGTATACAGTTGCTATAAAGGCAATGTCTGTTGGAAGGTAAAATTAAAAAAAATATATATTTTTTCCCCCCTTTTAACTTTATGTAATGAACAGTTATTTCTCTTTGTTTCGGTGAAGGATAATTTTAAATCCTACATGTATTGTTTATTTTAATGAAAGTCATATTATTTTGGGAAGTAGAATTTTTGAGTAATTGTGAAAGCAATGCTTGTTTTAGTTAATTTATTCATTTTTCAATAGGATTTTTTTTTTTTTACACTGCCTGGCGGATAACGTTAGACAAGAACATTTATTAATTTGTCTGAACATATTCGAGCGAAATATATTCTTTTATGCATCTTCTCTACGCTTGAAGTCATTACTGCTAATGTTTGTCTAAAGCATGTTTTAATTAAAAGATCTTTAAAAGTTTGCATAAAATACCGGATACATGAACACACATATACTCAATTTTGCATGCCTACTTTACTACTTTATTCCCTTATTGAGTCCATTATGTATTTTGACAAATTTTGCAAACAGTTATCATTTTTAAATGCATTTTTTTTTAACCTTGTTAAATTTGGCATTTTTTTCGTTTAATTTTCCCTCATAATGACTTTATTTCTTGATAATTAACCTGGATATTCCAATTTCCTGTATTGCGCCATTCGATGTTACACCAAAGCGGCTACACCTACTACAGTTGTTCAATTTAAACTCTTATTCATTTATCAAAATGATATGCATATGAAACTGCATTGGAATCATTAGATTTTCAAATTACTGTGACGCAAGACAAAATGCTAAAGCACGATAAAAAAATATTGCATAAAAACAATGCATATGAAAAATATCCAATATCGGACAGAGAAAAACATATTAACTAGTAATATAACTAGTAATTTCTCATATCATGAACAAATATCTTTATCGAAGTTAATTTATGTTTTATTATAAATAAGCTACATCAAAAGTAGTAGTGACAGTCCATCTTTATACTCTACATGTGTTAGCGGAAATATCTTTGCGGGACTCCGAAGAATTGAACGATTAAATTTTAATCGAGGAATAGCGTGTAAAAGTAACGTTATGAATCGTAAGTGGTAGTTGAATAAATATGATAACGACATATTAATGACCTCGCCAAGACATTTATGTCCTGTAAATCTCACTCTGTCTTAGATATGAGACTTTTATTGACTATTTTGCCTCATGCAATTTGGTATTATTATTGTTTAAGTTTAAATAACTCTTTTTTTTTACCCATTTTCAAATTTACCCATGTGATATTAATGCATTTGAAAAACAATTCTTTAAAAATGCACTAATTTAAAAAAACTGTATGAAATAAATAAGCACAAAACATATTTTCTGAAGAAAAATCCATCTAGATAACGGATGGTGTTTGTCCGTATGTATGCTCGCTGTACAAAATCAGACGTTTTCACAAATTAGAATAAAACTAGGCACAAAAAAACGACTCATTCTAAAATTCAAATTAGTTTTGTTTTCACTCCAATTAGAAATTAAATTTTAAAATTAAAAATGTTACATATTTAAGTGTTGTAGATGCAAACTGCAGTAAAAATATTTTTGAAGACCTTTTTTGAAAAATATTTTTAAATATCAAATTAGTGTCATTATCGTGTTATTATGAGAATAATTAGTCCAACTTGAAGTTTAGTTAATAATTTTAAATTCGGGAAAATCTTGTGTCCAGTAATGGTGGCAAAAAATAAAGATTGGAATGAATAGGCAAATAAATAAGCAAATGAGAAAATAAAACTGAAATGTTACCAACGTATGATATTTTGTTGATAAAGGAAAACACGCCAAAATATTATTTTGAAAATAGTGCAACTGTGTCATTAAAACGAGAATAAAATGCAACTGCTTACATAGCTAATAACGTATTTATTTATTAATGTCTGCTATTTACTTACTGGAATGTTAATGTTATAAACAAAGACTTAAGCTGAATTTTAAAGAAAATATATTTCTCATTTCAGGTTGTTTTAATACCATTGAATGCTAAGACGCTAAAAACGCTTCTTTTATTCTTCTAGTTACGTTAGATATTTGAAATTCATGAAACACACTTCTTCATGAAGTCTGTTCTCAGAATACTCTTTTTATTTCGAATGTATTTTATGTTCCCGAAAAACATAAAAGCGACACGAAAAACAAGTCTACTTAATTCAGATCGAGACAGTATTTCTCCATTGCAACGATGGAATAATTACACATTTTGAAAAAAAAAAAAAAAAAGAAATCCTTTCAAAAAGACTTTAAAGAGGAGGGATTCTTATTACATCCACTGGAATTCAGACATGTTGCAAAGTTTTATAGAAAGAGCGCAATGGGATTTTCTGTGAGGAATAACGCAATATTTCTATCCTTTGTTGAGGGTACTTTTGAAATTACTTCCCTAACTACATAATTGAGGTTTAAAAAAGAAGTTAATTCAGCATTAAGCTTAAAATGCATGAATGCTTTTTTCTCGCATAGGTTTACAATTTACAATTAAGTAATCCTGTCTGGTTGCTTTTCATTGAGTTCATTTATGTATCTTTATTTTATTTCTGTAAATTGTTTCTTTGTTGCGATAATTATTACACTTTTTCTTGGTTAAAAAGCTTTTTTTGTAATCTTAAACTTCAGACGTCAGAAGCAAGAAATTCATTATATTTCTTTACATTTGATGTTAGTAAGTGCTGAAATACACGGTGGGACACAAAAATTGATCTCATTTCAGTCTTGAAGAATAAATTAAAAATGGCAGTCGAGGGAGCAACAGAAGGTACGGTTTTATCAAATAAAGTAGTTGAATATTATTATTATGAACTCATAAATTTAACTACAATAACATAATTTTTATTAGATTTACTTTGATTTAATACATCATCAACATTATAAGCATTATAAATCGTCATCTCAGATATGACATCCAGCGTCAGTAGTTTCCCCTTCATTATGACTCATGACTCTGGAGTGGACTGTAACCGAGCTAGGGGTAGAACTGTATGATAATCCAGACTGATAAATTCAAATGATGACGAAACTCAGATTTTTGAAAGACGTAACTTAGCTGGAGGTGCATTGCATGTATTTCTGCCTTATGCCTGGCTTAGGGACGTTAACTTATGGCTTAATTTGAAGTAAGTTTCCGCCAGTCCAGCGAGTGACCTTTTAAAAATCTTAGACATTTTAGAAAACAAATTACTCTCCCAGGTGGTTTTGAGCTGCAGAACGAGCTAGCAGATTTTGCCTCAAATGCTTAACTACAGATGACTTGTTAAATGACTTAAAACGAAACAAAATTCTGCGCATGCGCTTTGAAGTTAGCAGGTGGAACTATTTTATTTTTTATTGCTTTTTGTCAATTTACTCTGTCCGTCTCACAGGAAACATAACTTTAAACCAGTGGTTCTCAACGGGGGGCGGTACCACCCCCCTGTGGGCGGTGGGAAGATGCTCAGGGGCGGTGAACATGTTTTGGGCAATAGGGAGGCGGTGGGTATATTTTGGGCGATAAGGGGGCGGTGAGAGATTTAGGGGTCAGAGGACAATAGATGTATTATAATTTATTTTAATTTTAAAAATCAAAATTAAATGTTGCATTAAATTAAAAATTCAACTTGAAATATTTGTGCCTGCGATAAAATAAACTTATGCGCTCATCTGGAATCTTTGTACTTATTTTCTTACGTTTTTCAGGGGTGACTGTTTTTTTATTAAAATAGTTTAGCGCTTCTTTGCTTATCTTTTTTTCCTTTTCTCCCTCTCTCTCTCTCTCTCTTTTATAGCTATATGACTTTTTAGGGATCTTTTGCGTCGGACAATCTTGAGAGGGAATGTAATAGTTAGACCATGGAGAGATGGCGGATGACTTTTAAGCGGAAAGTCCCTCAAGGTCACCCGCCATTTCTCCGCGGTCCAGCTTAACCAAATGAAAAACCGTTATAATAAATCGCAGTTGCAATCAGGGTTGCCTGGTTAATTCTAATATTAGCCAATTTCGCTAATTTTGATCACATATAACAAGATAAAATTCAAAAGCATTAGCCAAACTGTCGTTTTTTTTTTTTTTATTTAGCCGAACTGTTAATTGATTATTTTTACCATAGCAATGTAATTTCTAATAACTAAAAAAATTAATAACGCATTGTTTTTAAGTAATTATCATACATGTAACAATACCGTCCTGCATCTGCAGCTGAAAATGGTCAAATTAAGTTCTCAAGTTTCAATCGCCTATTTTGATTGTTGCTATATAAAACTGGTTTTCAGACTGAACAATTCCCCATTTAGGATACCAGATTTCAATGTCTATTGCCGAAATTTAATGGTTGATTAAAAATACTGCTAAAAAGATTCCCAATTGCATTCGAGTGTCTCCCACAAATAGCGTTTTAATCAGAACATAAAACGTCATTGATTTTGTTTTCGTTTTTTTTTACTTTCTTTACTTTCTTTCACCATGTTCTCAAAAGTTAGCTTAGTACCTATGAGAAAGTAAGTCTTCTACCTTAAAGGTATTAAAAATATCTCGATGTTGCAATTTGGCATCCGTGCAATTTGGCTATTTTCTCCGGTTTGGTTATTATCCTACATTTTTACCTGGCAATCGTATTTGCAATGCTTAGAGTGCCGGTTCAGTTTGGCTGTTTTGTTTGACGTCTTTTAACTTTGGCTTTTGCTCACTTCATTAATTTACTTTCATGGTTTATTTTTTGTGAAATCTAATTCGATGATGCTCACGTTTGCCGAAAACTTCAGTCTTTGCACAAAGACTTTTCTAGCGTTCTCAGGATATTTTTGTCTCTGAACGTCCTCAATGGGCCATGAACCCTTTTGAAAATATTGAGACAGCTGATGTTCAGTATAAGTAAAAATTGGTGAAACTTTCAACCGCTGAAACTTGAAAAGCTGGTCTCCAGAATGTTAACCATCTTACAGGATTTTGGCTGCAAAGAGACATTAGTAGCATTCATATTGGACTGTGAGCTATCGCCAAATTTTTTTTGTCGACTTTCCCTTTTCCTACCTTGTCGAATGAGGATTCAGTGTTGTCACCGACCTAGTTACAAAACAGAAATCGACTCCAAATCGTCCCAAGAGGAGACTTGCGCCTTCACCTTATAAAAAATACTAAACTGACCGTGAGGAAACTGGTTTTAAACTACCAAGAACAAATATATCATTAACATGTATTTCTGAATGTTCCTTTCCTATTTTGAATGAGAAAAAAAATACTTTGCTTGTTTATTTTTATTTTATTTCATTTCATTGTGTTATTCTTCTTTTTAAAATAAAATATTTTTAATCCTAGATTTGTTTTTTCTTTCTACATTCGTCATTTTAATTCTCATAATGACTAATGAGGTAAAATATATCTTGTTTAATCGTTCTGTGAAATTCTGGAAGGAAATTATTTTGAACTTTAAACCTCCTTTCTCACGCCCCTCACCTTTAATATAAAGGGGGGCGTTGGAAAAAATTTCAATCGTAAAGGGGGCGTTAGCCTTGAAAAGGTTGAGAACCACTGCTTTAAACGATTATAAGGAAGTACTTGCATGTTTTTTGTTTTCCTTTTCTGAAGATTACTTTTACATTTTACTTTATAATGATTGCTTTAGCTGGTCTTAAAAGGCAGTTTACTTGAAATTTGAAGAGCTTAAGATTGCAAGTGACAAACCTAAGCTTTACATAATTTGACGTGGCAAAAATGGATGCCATAATTTGACATTTCCAAAAATATGACTTTTAAAAAAGTTTTACACATCTGAATATTAGTTTTTGAATGAAAGTTAACCGCCGCAACTTTTCCAACCCCTTATATCAAACTAACGAGGGTGCCTGATTGCTCTATATGCTTATTACTTTTTGTTAGTATAATAAAAAAATGTGCATACGATATTTGATAATCAAACTAACGAGGTTGCCTGCTTGTTCTATATGCTTATTACTTTTTATTAATGCAATATACAATGTAGATACGATATTGGAGATCAATAGTACAAACGTCTTTTTATTTATTTATTTTATTTATTTATTTATTTATTTTTTGTTTTGTTTTTTTGGTGTGAGGAAAAAAATATATTATTTTTACTGCTTTTTTGTCGTTTTCATAAACTGATAAGAAAAAAAAAACATGCTGACAAAGTCATTTTAAACTGTGAACTGAAACACAAATATTCCGCAATGAACAAACTTTTAATATCTAACTTAGTAGCATCTCCTGCAATTTTAATAATTCGTATCTTAAGGGCAGAAACGTTGTTCACTTTTCCCTTACGATTTACATGCAAAACGCCAATTTTAGGTGCTTATTATGCTTCAAGTTAAACATTTCATTTGGAAAAAAATAAACGTCGAGATAAAGTAAAATGCATTTTTGCTTTCCTAAAGGCGCTTTAGTCAGAGTAGATATATTTTAAAATAAAAGCCAAAAGATTTTTTAGAAACACTTCTTTGAACATAAAGTGTTTTGGTGAGATTGAGTAATCTGTCGTATTTGCAAGGAAATATTTGATTGTAAATGTCTTTATTGACACAGCAAACACATGGGCGAAAGAAAATAGTTGAGATGAATTATCGTTAACAGTGATCTCCAATGCTTCGGTCTTTCATGTTTTAAATAAATAAATAAAAATAATAATAATAAAAAACATGATTTTAATTTAAGGTTCTGTAAAAAGCCGGTTTTTCCCTCCTTTCTTATGCTTTTTTCCCAAAACAAAACTCAAAGTGAGAAAACAACTGGAAACTTTAGGGTTGTGAAACTGTGCTGCTCTGAAAGGTGTGTAACATAATACCGATCGGCTATCATACTAATTTGAAAACCTCAAAAACATCTACAGCAGCGACAGGCAACCCGTCGATAGCGATAGATCGGTAGATCTTGAGCCTTTTAACAGTCGATTGTAACAACATTCTGGACCAAGGTTTTTTTAAACCATTTATTTATTTATATTTTTTACAGCACACTTGATAAACAATAATAGGTTCAGATTCTTAATTATTATCATTATTTTTTATTATAATTATTTTATTTATTTATTTACTTTTTTATTTATTTTATTTATTTTTTATTTATTTATTTATTTACTTTATTTATTTATTTATTTATTTATTTATTTATTTATTTATTTTTTGAATATTTTTCCCAACTTTTTTTAAATCGCTGAAAATGAAACGATTCTAAATTTTCAAAAGTTTTTTTTTATTTATTTTATTTTTTTTATTTCTTGTGCTTTGTGCTTGAACACGATATGGCTTAAACCGATGCAACTTCGTTAATTTTTGCAAATAAAACTTGCTATGAATGGTCGAGATCTGTTGTTGCAGAGTTTATACAGATTTGATGAGATATCCTGCGCACTTTTTAGAGGAATTGAGACTTTTAACGCTTCAAAAGATATTACCAAGAAACGTATTTAAAAACAGTTATGAACAGATATAAGATGTTATTTTTTCCCCAAAGAAATCCTTATAAGATGACGTCAGAGATGCTATGACTGATCATCATAATAGGCAATTACTTGTATTTTTAAAAGGCAATTCTGTCCAAATGATGTATGGAACATTAGGACAAGTCGAATATCTTGATGTTTTTATCATGATGGGGTTGAAAATGAAAAACGATTCTCTATCTAGCCACTCATTTACGTAGAAATTTCCTATTCTGTGTTGTTGATTTTTTTTACTACAATGACAGATGGAGGAGATAAAATGAATTTCCTTCAAAAATGCGATTGACATTTTTCCAATTCATTCTGAGATAATATATTGTGTCATATTTTGGTTATTTCGTTTGTGTTTCTCTCTTAGCTTCACAAATCTGAAGTTGTCTTTGTACTCGAAGTGATTTTAGTAAATGGTTATCGTTTGAAAAAAAAAATCATGAAGCATACTAGAAGAAAAAACTATCATAACTACTAATAAAAAACTTTCAATTGCTTAATAAGTTTACTTTTTATTCGCAGTTATAAGATTTGGGAAGCAAATCATAAATTCAATTCTCGAAACCTCAAGATTAATGTTGATGAGCCTGTTGTCTCTTTCATGTCAATTGTCTCCAAATGCTGCATATTCATAAGGTGACTAGTAAAAAATGAGAAGAAATTAATTTCACGTGAAAATTCAAGTTTTGATTATGCTTATCAGCAGTTTTCCAAAAAAAAAAACATGATTTGGCTTTGAAGGGAGCCAGAACTCCCTATAAGGACAACTCTAAAAAATGCAAACAAATACTATGAAATATAAGAAATTAGTCTTTACTCTCATTAAAAAAAGAACAGTATGCTATGTCATGCAGTAGTGAAAAATTTTTTTTTTAATATTGACATGCACTTTCGGGATCTAACTTATTTGCATAGGAGAAATTTATTTATGGCATTATTTTTGAGAAACATTAAGAATTATCTACCGAGAAACGGTAATTAAGAATCCTCAATAATATTCGTATTAACCTTATTACTTGTTTTGTTTTATTTAATTGGTATGGATATTTACCATCAATTAAACCAATTTTTAATGCGCAAAAGCAGCAATAAATGTGAAACAAAAGTACTTTAGCTACCACTAGTTGTAAAACAGTAAATATTTTCGTTAATCTAGCTAAATGGTAGGATATAAGGCACTACTTCTCTTTTATGGAATTGCATTTGTATTAAGCTCAACATTGCACTTGTTCAGCAGCTTCGGTCACTGATTTCTCCTCCTATGTCACCTAAGTTTGTGTATAAAGTGAACATGGAGGAAATTGCTGTAGGGCAACATTCAATGCTCCAAGCTGTGCCTAAGATATATTTCTGAAAAAACGCCCCCCCCCCCACACACACACAGTAATAGACTTTGCGTACTATTTGATCAGTTCTGTGCGCTCAAAAGAAAATAGATTTAACAACTGCAAAACACAAACCTATCACACTTTTGAAATACAACACTATTTTTCGTTTTCAAATTCAGTTGACATTATTTTATCAACTGCAACTTACTTCATGACTAACTTTTATAGTGTCATCAGATCTAAAAAGAGCAATGAGAAAACTACAGTGAACTCTCACTTATACACCGCTTCATTTATGCGCCTTTTTCACTTATACGACGATTTTAAATAGACCCAGCACATTCCGTAGCAAAATAATGATAGTATCATTCGTTTATGCGTCACTCTTTAGATAAATATTTCACTTATGCGCCGAATTTTTCGTAAAATGTTAAAAAAATAAGTACTTTTCTTTAAAAAATAAGCATGTTTCTTCAATTTCCTCTTTAATCTTTGGCCTTAATTGCTCACGGAAGGCATTTTTTCCGCATGAACTTGAGTTCGGAGATTGACAATTATCAATTATGCATTGATTTGAAAAGATTAGTTTGTGATTAGGTATACTACAATTTTTGTTTTCTATTTATCATAGTAGTTACATAGTAGTTCCCAAACTATAGTAATATGTCCTTTTCTGTAGAAACAATCTTATTCATGCCCTCTTTAGAGCTTATCTTGCGTTTTAGACCTTTAAATAGGCTTGTTCACTTATGCGTCTCTCTCACTTATGCGCCTTTTTCTGTTGGTTCCTTGGGCCAGCGCATAAGTGAGAGTTCACTGTATATGGATATACCTCCAGGATCCAAAAGCGTCCTTAACCTTCTAATCTTCCCTTGGGTTTCTGCCTAAGCAACTCGACTAGATGTAAAGATCTATACTCAATCTCATGTTTGACGTTAATCTCATGAATCATTAGTAGGAAAACTTGTGTTGTCCATATAACAATAAGCTTAAGATCATGCTTACTCATACAGGGTAGTAAGCACTTCATGCCTTATGTAAGCCACTTAGTGCAGGAGATTTAGTCACATTTTTGGGTTCTGCTTCTTCTGATTCCCGCTCACCGTCTTTGCATACTGACTGATACTTGGTTGTCATTAATTATTTGATTAACAATATTTTCATCGATATAGACAAGGGGCTTTTACTTAGGGCAGTTCTAGAGAATATCGAATTGCAAAAAAATTACCTGTACAACAACCGCAGCCTTTTTCTGAAGAATTTGGTTCATCAGGCAAGATGTGAGCAAAAAGATGTGAAAAATCTGCGAATAAGGAGTTTTCTGACACAAGTTTTCAGCCATCACTGGTATTGCTGGCAAATAATTTAAGGCTACTGTCGATGCATTTGTCTTTAGCCAGTCAGACAACGCCCCTCCCCCCAATCCCAGTCACACACTTTCCAAAAGGCTTTACTGATATTGATTTTTCAACTGGTGTATAGTGAATGAGATCGCCACCTAGTTTTCTTCACGGTTATCATATGACTATTTCGATGACACGCTTATAAGAGCTACCAGTGTTCTCATAACGCCAAAGAGTTATTGCCCGGCTTAATATTGCCAAAATTGCTTGTGATGCTTCCTTTTTTACAGCATTGGAGCTCTCTTCTGCTCTTGAGGGCTTCATATCACTCTCTTAGGCGCGGAACATCTTTTGTTACCATATATGAGAAGTTTCTGATGTAATTGCATTTTGTTAAACAAATGCAAAATTATTAGAGATGAAAAAATCATTTAGGTTAGTGGAAGAATCTAAACAAAATCCCTGTTGCTATTATGTAAACGAGGTCCGACAATGTCTTTAAATCCATAAAACGTTGTATCATTTGTCTTTAGTCTTAAAAATATATCCCTTGGTACCAGCCGATCACGAGTTAATATGTAAAACAACCATGTTGTTGATTTTAGCGTAAAAAATTTCTAAATTAAGATTATCTAAAATGATTAAAGATTTTCGTTTTTTAAATTATTTTATTATTCTTTATTTATTTATTTTTTATGTTTATTTATATTATAATCAGTCGTCAATACCACCAAACGATTGATAAATAGAATGAAAATAGCATACCTTGAATAAAGGAATAATTTTAAATCACTTTGAAGAAATTAGGAATTTGGCAAGACTGCTCCATAAAATGCACTTTGTTGAAAGAGCCGTATTCAACTCGTCTTTTGATAGATTATGCGTGGCGACAACCGTGAGAATAATTAAGAATTCAACTGAAAACTGTCACTAGAATGTCATATTAACGCTTTTAATTAAACGTACTCATTTCCCCACGTCAGAAACATAACTTCACGAATTTCACGTTAAATTGAGACAGTGCCTAAAGGGTACTATTGATTAAGCTCCACCAGTTAACAGACACGTTTTCTCTTCATTATCTCTCTGATTTATAAACAAGCAACAAAATGATAAAATTATCGACGCTGAACGAGGAAAAGTCTCTGAACTGACGCAGCATATCTGGAAATATTAAGAAGTCATCTTCTGAGGTATACACTACTAATCAAAAAAGTCAAATCTTTGTACCACTTTATCAAGAGCACTAGAAATAATATTTTTGTTATTTTTTTTCATTCAATGGATATTTTTTTATACCAATTAGTTTAAATACAAGATGATTAGTTCGATCACCTACAGTAAGGGTGTTGAGAGCAAATTCTTCTCTGGCCTGCTCGATTACCAGATTTGCTACAGATCGAGCATAATTGGAAACATGGTGAATGGTAAATTGGAAGGCTTACGAAATTGATGACTTTGTGACGTCTTAACTGTTAATGTGAAATGATATGAAGTAGGACCTCGCATGCTTTTTCGAATCTCAATTATAAACACCATCGCCTGGTGCATTATTCTAACTGGTGGCTCAATACCTCCATCATTTGAAGTTTTTTCAGTATTAATTGATAATGTTCTTTTATGTTGTAAGTACTTTTTATATCAATGCTGTACTAACTTCTGCAAAATGTCGTTTATTTTCGAAAAGTTTTTTTTTTTTTTGAATAGTACATTGGTGGCACATCTCTTGAAATAGTGACGAGGTACCTATACTTTAAAACTTAGTATTTCGAGGGCTAAAACAATGGAATGTGCCGCCATGATGACTAGAAATTTACGATGTCAAATGTTGTTAAGACAGTTTTAATTTCCTCATGAACTGTATTTATTGAGGTAACAATAAGTTGTGCAGGATGTTTGTTTCTGAATTATGAGGCTAATATACTGACTACGTTTATAATGAAGATGCTGAACACTATAGAGCCAATAGCATAACAAAAGTGAGGGCACTGCATCTGCTGTTTTCGCTGTTATCTCCTTAAAATACTGTATGAAACAAACGGATTATTCTGAAGTTAAAAGTCATAAACACTATTTACTGGTTTAAAGAAAAAATAGTTGGTGTAAATAATAATGCTAAATATTAGCTTTTGATGTAGCAAGGATTGTACTTTTATTCTTTTCTGAAACAAAATTATTTGCAGTATGGAAATGTGCATGTGAAATGAATATAATCATTTACAGTAAATATGAAAGAATATGTTTTCTTTTATAAACTCTGTTGATTTCTGTAAAATTTTTTGCTCGTATCTTTTTTTTTTTTTTTTGGTGGAATACTTATATTTTTTAATCAAAATGCAAACATATTTTCAAAAAACCACGTTACTTTAAGTACTTTGAAGGTTATTTTGTTAATTAATACTTTCGTATAATGATAATAGCTCATTACGAGTTGTTAATAAATGTAGGAAAAGCAAGCAGCAAACAACCAAGTAAACTCCACAAAATACATTTTGGAAACACCAGACTTATTACCGGTCATTGTCTTTTGAATGAATTAATGATTTCATACAATGAATTCCAATTTGTAATAATAAGATTAACCTATCACTTCCAGCCAGTATCCAATTAAGTATATTATCTTTTCTTCTTCTGTTCAACTTGTATGCGGTTCATTTCCAGCGAAAACAGATAAAAATGGTGATTAATTTTTGCAAATCATAAAAGAAAAGCCTTTGAGATGCAAATATTTTGAGAAAATATGTACTTCAAGTTATACATGTGGATAGAAATGTAATTAATATCGATCACTTGCAGGTGCGTAAAATTCAGAATAACATCTTTGAAACAAAGAATTAAGGAATTAAATATTTATGGCACAATATAGAGAAGAAGCTGACTTAATGTTGAGAAATAAGTTCACGATCCTATTATCTGCGAAGAAAGGACAACATATATTTATTTATTGAATTGTAATTACTTAGTAATAAAACACACCCTCAGAAAATTAAAAGTCCAAAAGAAAGGGAAAAGATAAGTCTCATTTGTTTTGCTAATACTGAAAACTTTCAGTTATTTTTTAATAATTTTTTTAACAGTGTGCATTATATTAGCAGTGTAAAAATAAATAGTATAGAGTAAAATTCTGAAACTTACTTTAAAGTGATTGAAGGTTTTTAAACCTATTCTGTAACATTTAGGTTTTAAATGCAAATAAAAAAAAAATCATCATCCCATATAAATCTGAACTTTAAACATCATAATTCAAGGCATGGCTTCAGTGTATTACATGTTTGCTTAGAGAGAAAATATAGATTTTTTTCCGAAAAGTTGTCAGATCAGATTGAAAATATCCTTTAGAGTAGCTTTTAGAACCGTTACCAATAAACGTCCGTGAAAAAAAAAAAAAGTACACAAATTAGAAATTCGTTAAAAAAAAACGATTCAAAGAGAATAAATAAAGAACAAAATCTAAATAAAGGAAATAAAATAAAATTTAAGTGGCGCATACAACAGGAATTGTAAAACTTTTTTTTTTGTATTAACGTGTATACATTGTTTTAACCTTAAAAATACATTTTCTTTGATAAGAGTACAAAAAGAAAAACGGAGTATTAGTATGTGAATACTCAATGTAGTTAATTTCCTTTTCAAATCACACACTTTATAGACCATAAAATAAAAATTGTTTAAATCACAAAGTGACAAAAGGATTCATTCAAGATATTTTTTTTTTTTTTTAATTTCGAAAATTAATCTAGAGAAAATATATTTTCTTTAAACACGATCCAAATATTTTTTAATATATATTTTAGTTAAAGTAGTGGCTAGTAATTTCGTATTTAAAATGAATACATTTAAATTTAAAAGTTAGTGTATTTTAAAATATAATGTCAGGATCTTGAGATTTGAAATTCTAATTATCCTATCCAATTTTCATCTATTTCATTATTAAAATTTGTCTCTATATGTCATTTATTTTACATTCCCATCTAAGTTGCACCTTTAATTCAACTATTTCGAAAGTGTCGAAACTTGTATTTAGGATGTGAGAAAAGTAGCGCATTTAATTAAATGCTTTAATATGACTTTAAACTGACAGCTTCAGTTGAATTCTTAATTATCTTTTCAGCACTCTGAGCGAACAATGCATCAAGGAAAATGTGTCCCATTTATAATTTAGAAAAGTTTATAAATGATGCCCTTGAACAAGGCAGTGCTAAAGTGCAGATTGAGTGAGCTGTCTTACACTAGATTTATACACACGTTTTCTTGGATGGTGTTTACGGTTTTCAAGCAAAATTGTGGGCTTTCATAAATAAGTAAAATTTCCAAGTGCTAGTTATTTCGCAGAGAAAAGGTTGTTTGAAATCAGTTTAGTGGAATAAAACATATAAATATAAAAAAAAAGACTAACTGGCCTACATTTCCTTTATTGTGAAAAAATAATTACTGTATTTTAATTGGATGTAAGTAACTGCACAGTAGTGTTCAAGGAAAAAAAATTGGGATCATTAATTTTGCAGTTTGCCGTTTCTATTAATTCTACAGTCACACTTCAAGATAAACTTTCTAGAATTTAAGAACAAAATTATGTTTATGCTCTGACGCTATCGATAATATAATGTTTTCTCATCATAGCATTTTCGTTTTTACCATTAAAATAAAGGATAATTTGTAAATTTAAAAAGAATTGACACAGCCATTATCTGTTTCTGGTTAAACATATTATGGTTTATCACAACTATCTAGCAATGTGTTAAACACATTATGTAACAAACTTACAAGAGGTGTGTTGACACAACTGCAACGCGGAGTTAATTAGCATTTGGAAACTGATTAATCGTAAAAAGTTTCATTTAATGCATGCTTAGATTTTTTGTTAAGCACACCAAACATAATAAAAAAAAAAATGTTTTAGTAACACACACGATTTTTTTTTATGATTGCTACTCAGCGTAAAATGTGTTAATTCATCCTAAATCTCGCAAAACACATTCGGACTCCTAGTTCATTTTGTGCCTACAATTTCATTAGTATTTAAAATAAAATTGCCTAGTCACACAGATATAAATATTATGCTGCGTTTAGATGTTTAAGAATCTCAAATTCGTAAGCTTCACTTAAAATATTTTCAAACAGTATTTTTGAATTTAGTAAAAAGTAGGAAAAGCTGTGTTATTAAAAAAAAACTTCTACTAATTCGAAGACTCTTTTAAAAACATATTCTTCAATAATGTAAAATAATGTAAAAACGTTTTTTCACTAATTTTGAAAATTGTATAGATAAATAAAATGCTACTCTACTACTAAAATGATACACACATCTTAAATTTAATTACATAGTTAGAAGTTGTGTTTGATCTTATATGATTTTTAATTTTTTTATAGAAATGTGCCACTGTATACAGAAAAAAAATACCTCAAAAAGGGAGAGCGCATAGGGAGTTCGACTTAGAAAAAGCAAACCCTTTGGGTGACGACAGTTTCGACAAAAATACGAATACAAATTGTTGCAAGTTATTTTCAAACCGAGTAATCAGTCAACTTCGTCTACAACATACTAGTAAATGTATAATAAAAATCGGTGCTTGGAACTGAAGTGGTGATGCTTTAGTTCCACACGTTAAAAGTATCGTGAGAAGCAAAAATACAAATTTAAACACATTACTCGCGAATGACGGATTCGAAATGAGCAATCTCGATCACAGAGGTTTTAGACAACAAAGCAAACGTGTTAAGATGTATACCAGTAGTATATGCCACGTATTTGGAAAGATATACCGGCGATCTGGATCCAATTTTAAGTGACTTACTTAATCTTATGTTATATTTTCTATCCTTTTTGATGTAACTATGTTTCCCGTACCTGTATTGACCATCACCCGAATCGTTAGACACAACATAAATGTACTTAAAAATACGAACGTATTAAGATGTGTACCAGTAGTATGTGCCACGTACGCTATAAAGCCCAAAAGTAAAAGCTATTTTAAATATATATTGGTAAGTGTAAGCAATCAATACGTACGTATTGACCAACTTACCAATATGTACGTATTAGCCAACTTACCATACGTACAACTTGTCAATACGAACGCATTAAGATGTGTACCAGTAGTATGTGCTACGTATTTTGCAAAATATGCCGAGGATCTGGATCCGACTTTAAGTGACTTCATCTTCTCTTTATATTTTCTTTTCTTTTTGATGTAGCTATTTTACCCGTAACTGTATAACCAACACCTCGAATTGTTAGACACAACATCAATGTGTACGCTATACAACCCAGTGGTAAAAGCTATTTTTAAATACATTGGTAAGTTTACGATGCTTTTATTAAAGTACTAAGGGGGGGGGGTGGCAATGGACCATTTTAAGCCTTATGTTTTGGAAAGTAATCTTGCACATTTGAGTTTTTGCCGGTTACAGATGGAAACACATTTTCATATCCGCTTGCAAAATTGTATTTTACAGAAACATCTACTTGAGGTCTGTTGCTTTTTGAATATGCAGCATCAATTTAAAATAAATTACTAAGGGCTATCAAAATCGTAGATACATTTCTAAACGAATAAGTTTTAGTTATTAGCAACAAGATTGTAATTATAGTTTAAAACTAATTTTTAAAAAACTAAATGTCACTTGATTTATGCTGCGTTGCCTTTAAAGTATTAAGAGCTTAATATTCAAAGTAGACAGATTGCGTAAGTTTAAATTTATTGGTTGTTAAACCATGAGTCCGTAACGCAAATCTCAATTTAATTTAAGTTTCGCAAAACGAAAAGTAGTTTCCGAATGAGTCACTCAATTAGAAAATTACATTGGAGCAACTAATGAAACTGAAAATTTTATTGAATTGAGCGGAAAATTAATTAAATGAGTACTTCCTTTGTTCTAAATAAACCGGTATTTGACCATATCGCACCATTGACTAGTGTTACACAATCCGCTCAGAACAATCTAAAATACTACAGAAAATTTTAAAGTTTGTCAAAGTAAAGTATTCAAACGTATATAAAACGTACTGGATCTAATAAGCGAAAATAATTGTTTTTCATTCATAAGTATAGATATAGGTTTTAATTCAATGCTAATATGTGAACAGTATATACTTTAACCATAAAAAATGATGACGAAAATTCGAATAAATCTATTCATAGGTCGATGAAAATTTCATCGGGTTTCAATGAATGGCTTTTGATCGGCCGATGAGATTTTGCTGCTCGGGTTGTGCTATGGTCAGGGTTTGGTACTCATGGCATTGCTCCTAAGTGCTAATTTTTAACAAGAAAATGCTCGGTTACACACATCAAGTGTGTCAGAGGACTTTTTTTTCCCCATTCTAACATCGTTGGCAGGATGAATCCCATAATTTTCGCAGATTTAGTATATATGGGATCACTTTGGACTGTAAGTTGAATAGCCTACAAGTTTTATCAAATTCATAGCGCATTTAGAGTAAAAGTGGAAGACGATTACACCGGCATCATTTTTTGAGCCTCAATCTTTGGAAGCACCGTCTCTTGAATTCCTGAAAGAAGTGACTCAAGAGGGTACTAAAAATGTCATTCGTTTAGTGTTTTTTAGGAAAGAACGAACATTGCGCTTTCACTTTTATCACTTTCTCATCTTAAAAGGGAACTTATTTATGAAAATTTTCGTTTCATTCTGACAATTTTTAATCAGATCGCATACTGTCCAAAGCGCATGCACAAATATTAGGAAATAGTCATTGTATTTTGAAAATTTGCTTTACCATTAAATATTGAATTTCGAACTCCTGCCGGAAAAATATTATAAAGATTTAAAAAAAAAATCTTAGTACAGAAGATAGTTCGAAAGTAAGCTTTATATTTGAAAGTTCAAACATGCCTAAGAAAGCCTACTACTGCCCCACCCTGCATGAGCCAAAAAAAAAAAAAAAAGGCTTACTCTTTCTTAAAATAAAAATGCATCCTATAAGTTTAATTTCGTCACATGGAACAATTGATGCTAAAAATTGATCAACACAAATTCCCACTGGTGACCGTCAGTCATCTACTCTTTCGTTTCATTCCTTCCATATAGTGGTTTAAGTTAAAATACATTACATGCAAACAGTAATTTTTTAATTGCTTTTTCTTTAAGTCAGAAGTTTTCCCTTTATAGTTCCTTTTTTCTTTCTCTCTCGGGTAACAGCTCAAATTTAATTTGCCAATACGTTTAAATGCAAATATATATGTTTAATCACCCTGGGTGTAGCTGTTTACAAAATACGATTTTTCAGGCGTACATTCTTTTTTTAATGCTACGTTTTAAAGTACTCTTCTTTTTTTTAGCAGGTTAAGTTTAAGAGCCATTTCCAGTATGGAAAAAAAAAACATTTCATCAAGTATGTAATTTAAAATGATTGAACTGATTATACTATTTTTCGGAAGACGTCATCTTAGATACAGTTTTAGTTGACAATAAATCCTGATGCTAATCCTAAAATCTTAACCTCATAAACGTAATTTTAAACGACAAACTTTTGGTTATTTAATACTTTCTTGAGACCATTTTTATTTAGTTACATCAATCAAAATAAAATAAAGTTTTCTGAAAAAAAAAAAAAAAACTTACAAAAATGCTTAGCCATACTGTTGGGAAAAAATGTTTTTTACAAAAGATATATAAAAATATAGCATTTAATTTTTTACTGAGATATATAAAGGCAGTTAGTTAGTTTGAATATTTTCATTTTTTCTCTATATACATTTCACAAAATTGTATTTATCAAAACTTTAACCCATTATTACCTGACATTTTTTCCCAAAGATATTTAGTATACTGGTTACAAACGGTGTTTAACCCATTATTGCCTGACATTTTTTCCCAAAGATATTTTGTATACTGGTTACAAACAGTGTTTAATGGACAGAAAATATAATAAAAAAAATCTTCTGGAAAAAATATTTTTTTTTATTAAGGAAAGAAAAATCGTCCTTTAAAAGTTACGATAGACCCCAGAGGATACATACTTTTTTTGCTAATTTTTTTTTCTGCCTACGATATAATATTTAAAAAGACATTTTATAAGCAGAAATAAAATCAGCAAATTACATAAACTAGGAAGCTGAGAATAGTTTTGAAAACTTAGCTTTTTTTCTTCAGATTGTGAACGATGTAATTTTTGATAAAGATCATATTAAAACTACAACAGAACACACTTTACAATGGTTATGTGTTGCAATCTGTTAATAATGAATTGAAACGATACCAAGGTACTAATTGAGCACTATTATTTGGTTGAAATGCTCATTTTGGGGAAAATCAGACTCTTTTTTGGATCCGCCCCTAAAAAAGGATGCTAGGCATTAATGGGTTAATGTGGACAGGAAAAATAACAAAAAAAAAAATTATGTAAAAAAAAAATTGTTTTATTAAGGAAAGAAAAATCGTCCCTCAAAAGTTACGATAGACCCCAGAGGGCACGTACTTTTTTTACTATTTTTTTTCTGCCTACGATATAATACTTAAAAAAGACATTTCTGTACCTCAGAGCCAGACTAACGTAAGTCCATATTCGTCATTTTTCAGTAGAGGGGAAAATGGACTATGACAAAAATGGACTTACGTTAGCCTGGTTCTGAGGTACAGATTTTATAAGAAGAAATACAATCAGCAATTAACACCCTTCCATGTGGTTATTTTACAATGAGACAATTCAAAGTGATTCGGGTACTTAAAAGGAGGTTAACTAATGCAATTTTACAGAGCATTTGACGTGCTTTAGTACAAGATCATAAAAAAAAGCTTAGCTGTGTAAATGACTTTTTAAAAGGGTAGAAGGAATCGGCGACTTTTGATGCATTGTAAACATAGCGACCAATAACACAAAGAGATATCTTTAAGTGTTGGTCCATTTATCTTAACTTCTATAGGAGTCTATATCCCACTTTGAGTGCACGGATTTTAGTAGCTCAATCGTGTGAGCTATTTTAACGATAAGCAGTTACAAAAGATCAAAACTTGCGACAAATCCCCCGTTTCCCTAAAGACTATTTACTTGAATATACCCCCCCCCCCCCTCGCCCCAAAGCCGTATCCACTTAATCTCAGTTGTATAGCTTGGAGATGCCAGAAAGAAACACTATGGGAGGTCTCCCAAGAAAGCTTTTTACAAGCCATCTGAACAGGTTTCCATTCAAGCAATAGCCAGAAAATCATTTGCCATGCGCTACCCCTTCCACATGATTTTCTTACAACAAAATGTAGTTAAAATCAGAAATTAATTTCAAAACGAGCATTACTACTGTTACATTTTGGAACATTTCATGTTCCAAAATTAAAATACAATGATTAAAAAATTAAAACACAATACAAAAAATATTGTGAAAAAATATCTTATAAATTTGGAGAATTATGATAAATTTGGCAAAAGAAGCTTTTAAATGAAGAAGGTTTAGTCGAAAAAGTAGGGGGGGGGGGGACACTGATTTAGTTCCTTTATTTTTTGATCAAGCTTGTAATAGCACCTCAAAGAGAATATTTTTTCACTTGTTCATCAAGAGTTTAAATAACAGAAAGCAGAAGAAACAAAGTTTCCATAAAAAAATAAAAAATAAATAAAAAAAACTTTTGTCTGATGATTTAAAGCATTATACTCGATACATGACATACGACATTGTACTCTTTAGTTTTTCTAAGAGTACGTGAAAGGATGAAAAATCTCGATAAAATAAATTATATAACGATCACAGGTTCTTAATATCTTATAAGTTACATCCATTTGACCAAAGAAAATACCTTTGGTACCGCTCCCCTCAAAGCACCAAAACCCAGCAGAGAAGCGAGATAACAGGGTTTGCGCCTGGAAAAACGGCCGACACAGGATCGTCAAGAGCGAAAACTGCTAGGTTCGCTGTGACGATACAGGATCGTCGCGGCCAGTTAGGAACCAAATTCTGTGGACGAGCCTACGTCGGCCGGAGCGGTTTTTACACAAAGTGCGCGGCCGATCGTATGTCGGCCGGGGCAGGGAATGGGTTAACATAAACTGGGAAGCTGGGAATAACTTTGAAAACTGTTTAACATGTTTTTTAACATGTTTTTCCAAAAAAAAAAGGGTGAATGAAACTTTATAACAAATAATAAATATACTGCTTTGAAACATCAACATTTGTGAATTAATTTCTGTTTAAAATTGTTAATATCAGCCAGTAAGAGTACTGCAGGAGTTTCTGGCATTCGTACTGTCCAGCGAAAATTTGCTTACACTCACATGAGGGTGCGTAGTAAAATCTTGACGAGGTAGAGCGAAACTTGTAAATATTGTAAGTACTTGTAAAAAATGAAAGACATTTTTAATCCATGTACTTATTTAACCCATTAATGCCTGGCATTTTTTTCCCAAAGATATTTTGTATACTGGTTAGAAACAGTATTTAATAGACAGGAAAAATAATAAAAAAAAATATTATGTAAAAAATAATTTTTTTATTAAGGAAAGAAAAATCGCCCCTTAAAAGTTACAATAAACCCCAGAGGGTACATACTTTTTTTACTAAAAAATTTTTCTGTCTTAGATAGAATATTTAAAAATACATTTTATAAGTAGAAATAAAATCAGCAATTTACGTAAACTAGAAAGCTGGAAATAACTTTGAAAACTTAGCTTTTTTTTTTTTCTTGAGATTGTGAACGATGTGAGTTTTGATAAATATCATATTAAAAGTGCCACTTTACAATGGTTATGTGCTGCAATCTGTGAATAACGAATTGAAAGGATATCAAGGTACTAATTGAACACTATTATTTGGTTGAAATGTTCATTTTGGGGAAATTCAGACCCTTTTTTGGACCGTACTAAAAAAAGGACGCAAGGCATTAATGGGTTAATCGCTTCTTTCATTATCTGCAACTGTTTCACTTTAGGAAAATGCACTTAAAAATATTTATATTCATTTCCCATAAACTTTTTTCAGACGTTTTCTTTTTTTTTCTTCTCCCAAAATATTTTGTTAAATAATGAGAAATATAAAATATTCTTTTGCTCCTTCTCAGCTGTATTATAAGAAAAAAGTCACATACCTCAAGTTCTCGTTTAAGACTAAGGTTTGTTGAGCAGTTTAGGTAATATTTCTTAGTTTATATATTTAGATTAAATTAACAAAAGGAACACTATGAGTTATTTCAAATTAGTGGTTTATTCCAGAAATCAACGAACTTTAGTGAACCTAGGGACGCGATCTCTAGTTAATCAAATAATACTATTTTCATAAATATGGAATGGTTTTAAGATGATATTAAATCTGCCGTGTCAATATGACAAAATAAGTTCATTTCGGAATCTAAGACACTCATCAAATTTAAATGCTAAAGCAGTAAATTTAATATTCATTAGATGCTGAAAGATTCTCATTTAAAATTTATTGATAATATGGCCCTGTAATTGCTTAATAATAGTTCGCCTAGCTTGGTAAACTTTAGAAGGAAACACTGATTAAAATTTAAAACCGTTTCAACTCTATCATATCCAAACAAATGGTAAATTACTTAAATATTAACTTATGTCGTCGAAACATTAAAATCATTTTGTGGCCAATTTTCGTTACTTAACTTCAAATTTAATGTTGGTATCTAGCTAGTAAATCGGGGGTTTTTTCTAAATTTTTCTAGTGTTATTTGAAAGTTTCTAGTCGCAATAGAAATGCAAGTTTAAAACCCCGGGTTTGTAAAATCAGTCACTCTTTAAAATTAAATTTGGAGGAACAAAAAATTGCAAATCAAAACGTTTTAAAAACATCTTTTAATAAAATCACTATCACCCTTTTAGATAGTCAAAATTTGAAAAGCATATGCAAACAATGGGTGATTTTTATATGTAATGAAAATTGCAAAATTTTACAAGCAATGAAAGAGTTTAGAAAAGTTTTTCAGCGACTATTTTAGGTATCATCAGAAAAATACATCATTGGAAGAAAAAAAAAAACCTTGGGTAGAAAAATAAAGCCACAACTCATTGACTAACGGGTAGTGGACATGATTAGTTTTCTTTTCGAGTTGCACATGTTATATTAGATGGTGCTAAAAGTACGGCGGAAATAATTGAGTAAAATATGAGAAGAAGGAACAAAATCTCTTCGCAGTAAAATAGGAATATTTAGACTTTTTTTAATTCATTTTTTTTTATTTCTTAACTTTTGCTGTTGCCAGACTTATGTGTTTATAACTTTTAATAGCGGAATAAAAGTAATGGCTTGTTTTCTTTTATTATCTGCTGACTTTTAAAACCAAGGAGAAAATATTAAGTTGCGCACTTATATATCTTCAATATCAAAAAAAAAAAAAAAAAAATGCCGCAAGTTAAAAGACCACATTTTTTTCTTGCAACAGCTTTTATTTTCCCGCATTTCACTAACAAAATAACTATTAATATGAATCAATGAACCTCTCTTAAAACATTATCCATTATGTTTTCTTGAATTTTAAGTATTAATGTAATATTTTAATGAAACATTTTGTGTTAGGCACGTGTTTTCATTCAACTGTATTTGCACAAAATTATACATACAAATAGAAGCTGAAGGTTGCATACACTTAGTTTAAATATATTAAAAACACGCGCGCACACAAATAATTTAGAAACAGCTTTTGCCAAAGTTATGTAATGCTGAATAAATTATTGTAAAACTAAAATAATCTTTTTTTTTTTTTTTTTACGTTTTTACTGTGTCTGAATTTTTTTAAGGAGTAAGGCAACATTAAAATGAAAAAGGTAATAAATACTAATTTTAATTGAACAGTATTATAAAATTCCATAGTAGCCTTGATCTATATATTCGCAATCTTTTTGTGATAATTTGTGCTTTATTTACGTTGGTTTTTAACTTTCATCATTACTTTCATCTTACCTCAAAGTTGATTTGATCATGTTTTATGTAAGTCATGACATCTACGATATGGACTATGGCATATATTTTCCTTTGTTTTTGATGTTTGTTTCAGTAAAGTTTTCTGTTTTCAAAATCTATCCCTTTTATATCCCACAATGTATTAATATCGAAATCTGTAGTTGATAATTTTTCTATTCATAGACAGGGCACTAGAAATAAGTTTAAAAGTTTTTCACTTTAGGTATTGTCATGGTGCTTCGTTCGCCAAAATGCAATATGTCTGTCAAGCGCTTCTATATTCGGAAAAGTTAAATTACAGCTCACTAAAAATAAAATGTATACATTTCGGACTCGTTGAATGTACCTTGTGCTGGACCAAGATATACGTGGGGTACTTCCATTAAAATTCCTCATAAGAGAGCTATGTTTTCTTTTTCTTCCCTTCTAAATTTTTCAAAATTTATTATTGTTTGCGACTTCGTAGTTCCTTGCCTGATTTTGTTCTCCCAATATTAATAACTTGCTTCACAAAGCATTTTTCATTTCAATTCTATATGTCATTTACATAAAAAAACCACTTTGCAGTGAAATAAGAACACAATGTATTTTTCATCAAGAACATTAAATAATTAAAGATTAAAAAAACAAAATTGATTATGCACTTATCTAAAAAAATATATTAATAACTTCAAATAAGAGAAATGGTTTAAAATTTTTAAGCGGTCATTTTATTCACGTATTACTAAGAAACCAACTATTATTGAAAAAAATGAACTCAAAAAACAATTTCACGATTGCGACATTAAAAGTACCTTAAGTGCTCCTTAAAGAAACAAAATTATGCAAATGAAGCAAAACTCTTAAGACATTAAGTGACTTCTTCCCGCTTAAAAGATGCTAAGACTTGCAACGTCTTTTGAAAAAGAAATTGAGTTTGAACAAATAGAACGTTAATTTGTTAAAAAACTTTTTCAACAGACTGCGGTTTGAATAATGAGAAATAATGAGCTCAAGTATTTTATTTTCAAAAAGTACATTTACTTAGTGCAGAAATTTGATATTCGTTGATAAGAAAATGAGTTGATGCAAAATCTTATTCTGAGGTTCATCTCGCTTGGGGCATATCATTATTACTTTAATTTCCTTGATCTAAGCTGCGTTTGTTAACTACATTAACACGCGAGTGCTCGCGCGGGGTCGAAAACGACCCCAGCCATTTTTGTTTTCATTTCTTGCTCTCGCGAGCTCTCGCGAGTTAAAACTACTTTGCAGGTTGAAATTATAAAGAAAAAAATAAAGTGATTAAGATGTTTCCCTCCCTTTGAAATAGTTTGTTTCATTGGTACGCTATTAATGTTATTTTAAATTTGGGGACCAAAGTGCAGTGTGTTCAACAAATTGAAGAGCGAGTTTAAGGTGTCATGTCTTGAGATGTTTTGAATGAACTTTTACGATTTCATCTATTTAAAAATCTTCTTGATAGTAGTACTTGAATTTTACTAATAAATTTAAACGTAATTTAGGCTTTTAATTAGTTCGCAACTCTAATTACACTTCCCGCTCTAATTTTTTTTCTTCTTCTTTATCAAGCACTATTTCTGTCAAAAAACTACTGTCCATATGTTTTTCTTTCAATATGATATCCATAAGAAAGCATATTCTAAATTACCTGATTAAATGGAGTTCATTTTTTGTTACGCATTAAAGTTATGAACAATAGCACTTTTGTCTATTTCATAGACCCATTTCGTCTAGCGTCCAATACATAATCAAAATTCAAAACTTGTGCTCAGTAAGTTAAGTGGAGTTATTCTTTTGGGGAAGTGTCTCTTCTAAAAATATTTTCCATCCTGATGCTGTTTCAATATAATGCTGCCTATACTTTAGATGCTTTAATTTTTTAGTCAATAATATCTGCACCAATGAAACAAAACAGGAAACATATATAATACAGCCAGAAATTTTGAACTTGACACACTTCCAAAGTGTACAGTTCTTTCATCAATAACCTTTACCTGGTCCTTGTACAAAACTTTTGATCCTGAAAATGCGCATGAGGAACATTATTCATTGTTATTCTACTCAAATAAAAACTGCATTGATAAACTAATAATTTAAAACAAATGTTGTACCTAGAACAAAAAGTATATAGCTGACAAAATTTTAATTTAGAAGGCAGTTAGCGCAAGAGCTGGTAGAAATTTCTTTCTGTATGAATTCGGGATATGGTACCAATAGTCCTGGTAAATGTTGATAACCAATATGATTTAGAAAATCTGATCAATGGAAGCACAAATAGGGCATTCCGCACGCGTTTGGCTCACAACTGAAAAAATCAGCACTAATTCAATTGTTTGAATTAAAAGATACTTGATTGAAAATGTAATAACATGATTTAGTTGCCTAATCTAGCACTAGATAAATCAATAAATATAATTAAATTAACTACCCAAACATTTGATAAATATTGTTTTATTAATTGAACCGAAATAGCAACAAGAATAAATACCATAAAGACACAAATATAAAACATAGATGTATAGATACGAGTAGATCAAATCGCTTTTAAAATATTGCTTTTGGGTTTGAAAGTTTAAAAGAAAAAAAGTAAATTTTAAGATAATGACAAAGGTTTCAATTGTTCAGGAAAAACCTCAACTCCTCCTTTTTCAAGTCTTCCAAAAATGTTTCAAAGTACGCTTTAGAATCGATACAATTATACAGTAGAGAATGTCATTTCAAACTAAATATTTTTTTTTACAATTCCAGGAATAAAATTTGTCAAACATTCTTACACAAAATATCCGTGATATATTTGACAATATATTTTTACCATGTCATATGTTTGGACATCTGATGACAGAAATACAGCAAGCTATTTTTTTCTGATGTAAGGTACGTTATTTAAGCATGTAAAGAGAGAGAGAGATAGAGAGAAATACTTATTACAGACATTACTATATAAATATTTACTTGAATTTGAAATCAAATTTTAATTCAATATACTTCTTCATTTAAAAATCTTTATATAATAACGTATTAATCAAAAAGTGGAGAATAATTACTGTTTTGAGACGAAAATTAAAGTTATATGAACAAAAACCTGAATATGTTTTATACTAACTACAATGTTCAACTGAACATACAGTATTTACAGGTGGTCATAGGAATTTAGGAAAAAAAATAAACGGATTTCTTTTCATTTATTTTTAGGAAAAAAATTTTTGCTTTTAAGACCGCTGTGAATGAACTCAGTGTGAAAGACAAACGAAAGTTTTGAAAGAAACAATAATTATCACGGAATTGAGTTAATAGCTGGAAAACTAAATAGTGCAAAACAGTTTGCTTTTTCTTATTACACATACATACATGTTTTGATAAATAAACTCTGAAAATGTTAATACGGGAGGAACACTAAGAAACTAAGTATGGTACAATATCTGTTTTGGTCAATTTTTGGGTTGTTTTATTAACCCGTTTATGCCGAACGTCCCTTTTTAGGGGCGGTCCAATAAAGGGAACATTTCCCCAAAATGAACATTTCAACCAAATAATAGTGTTTAATTAGTACTTTGGTATTGTTTCAATTCGATATTAACAGATTGCAGCACATAACCATTGAAAAGCGTGTTCTGTAGCAGTTTTAATATGGTCTTTATCAAAAATTACATCGTTCACAATCTCAAGAAAAAAAAAGCTAAGTTTTCAAAGTTATTTCCAACTTTCTAGTTTACGTAAATTGCTGATTTTATTTCTGCTTATAAAATGTATTTTTAAATATTTTATCTAAGACAGAAAAATTTTTTAGTAAAAAAAGTATGTACCCTCTGGGGTCTATTGTAACTTTTAAGGGGCGACTTTTCTTTCCTTAATAAAAAATTATTTTTTACATAATATTTTTTTTTATTATTTTTCCTGTCCATTAAACACTGTTTCTAACCAGTATACAAAATATCTTTGGGAAAAAAATGTCAGGCATTAATGGGTTAAATAAGTACATGGAGTAAAAATATCTTACAATTTTTACAAGTACTTACAATATTTACAAGTTTTATTCTACCTCGTCAAGATTTTACTACGGACCCTCATGTGAGTGTAAGCAAATTTTTGCTGGACAGTACGAACGCCAGAAACTCCTGCAGTACTCTTACTGGCTGATATTAATGATTTTAAACAGAAATTAATTCACAAATGTTGATGTTTCAAAGCAGTATATTTATTATTTGTTATAAAGTTTCATTCACCTTTTATTTTTTGGAAAAACATGTTAAAGACCAATAAGAAAAGCATAAAAATTATGTCTTCATCAGTAGAATAAATGTAATTTAAAAAAAAATACTATTTTCAAAGCTTAAGTGATGTTACTTTTTCCCTCAATAATTTTCCTAACATGTTGTTGTTTTTTTAAATTGCAATCTGTGTTTCCTATTTTGCGTAAAATAGACTAAAACTGATACCTTTTCCGGAGTCATGAGCGGTCATACTCATAAGCTATTAGAAAACAAGACACAGGTTTAAGACTACCAAATCATTTTAAATTCAAGTGTTTAATCCAACGTTTTTAGCACTAATACGCATGGAAACTTCAGACACGTGTTTCGGCGTTACAAGGAACGCCTTTTTCAATGCGAAAAATTGGGAGCTTAAGGATGCCCAGTCTGTGCATCCTATTTTCTATACCAAATCGTTGTTTTTAGATGCAGTTGTTTATGCGTTTAAGGTGGATTTATTCTAAAAGAAGAGGCTAGTTGCACAGGAAAACCAGAATCGTAGACATATCTCTAAGGAAACTAAATGTTAATTTATTACAACCCCGCCTTTGGATCTCGCAATAGTTTCTTTTTTAAAAAAAACTATTCATTCGTTTAATTACATAGAAAATAGGTATAAAGCAAAATTTTCTTTAAAAGAGATAGAATTGTATTGGTCAATAGTTTTATGTATATAGATCTTGTAGTTGAAAATCAGGTATAAATTAAGAATAAAAATATAAATTAAGAAAAGCAAATTAAAAAGAAAGTAAATTAAAAATGTGTGGAGTTGGAAAAATATCCCATAAACAGCATTTATACAAGTTATCTTTTTCAGTTTACCTTCACTTTTTTTCGCTCTTTAGCCTGTGCCTTTTTATCTATAGTACTTATTTTAAATATTTTTTTATTTAGTTTAAATGGAAAATAAATAAACCAATAATGGAACTGCTTTTTTATATGTATGCTTTTTTTTCATATTTGAATATTTTATTACCGTCGTTTTGTTTTAAATAATGGATCAAAGAAAAATACTTCAATCATTTAAGTTGTTTGAAATTGTTTTTTCGTTATCGTCATTATCAATTCCAGCTCAAGAGCTATGAATTACCTGCACCAGCTATCCATTCCTCATCAGACTTCGAATAAAATAAATGCAGAAAGGTTATCAAGAATCACTCCTAATTTTAACTAAAGTACAATTTAGCTCTTTTTTTCAGTTAGTGTGCTTTTAACTTTCATTATTATTCAGTTACAATCTTCATAATTGTTATTTCTTTTTACGGTCCATCATTTAGCTTTAATAGTGTCTTGTTGGTATACGAATGATACACGAAAACCTTCGCGTCCTCACTTTCTCTCAAGCTTCTCTATTCCACTGTCAAACGCCAAGACATATCTCTGTTAGTCCAAGCAATATACGGTTAAACCCGGCCAAAATTGCACCAGAAGCTTTTTCAAAGGTTTTTGAGTTAGTAATCGATGCTAAATAACATATTCAAAATCGGCCAAAATCAGGTCACAAGAACACCCTCAAAATTAGCTTTGAAAATGGGGGGCTATTGACACCTACCTTCAAAATAGGTAAGCTAGTATTATTCCTAGAAACATAGTAAAACATATGTAACATTCCAACTGTGACAATTATAGGTTAAGAGCTTCGTTTAATGGTTACGTTCCAAGAAAAAAAAGTAACCTCGACAACTCGACACGTGGGTAGCTTGACCACCCCGTTAACCCGACGCATTTGTTTCCTTCTCTAGTACAATGCTATATTTATGTGGGTTAAAAAAAAGGTTTCCCTACACATTTTAACAGAAATTCACTTAATCGACTACTATTTAAACCAGAGTTTACAACTTAAGGCCCGCGATCCATATGCGGCCAACATTTTCAACCTATTGACCTTTAAAAAGGGATTTCAAAATGGCGCAAATGCTTATCTCGAAATACAACTAATACAAATTAGTTTATGCTTTTCATGACAAAAAAAAATATTTTCCAAGTATAAAATACAGATATTTTAAATAGTATTAAAACTTCTATAAAATAGTACCAGACAATTACAAATTACTCATTTTCATCGTCATCATACTCATAGTAATTAACTCTTTGATTTTCAATCATTAATTTGACATGCCCCACAAGGTGTAAAGCAGTGCAGTAAATTACCCTGGCATTCCCATCTTAACGCAGCGGTTTTTTTTTTTTTTGAACAGGGAATCATATTGAATGGATAGTCTGAAACCCGGTGGTAAATCACAAAGTATTGGATAGTACAAGTTATTTTTAACGTACTAGCCCAATCTTCTGTTTTGAGCCTGTCTTTAGAAGCTGTCCAGATATTTGTCTGTTGTAGCTATGGTAATTCGTGGACGGTAGGCGTTCAGGGGCAATAAACAATTTGACTGTAGTTACTTTCGCTACCAACATTCGATGTCGTAGTATGTATGTAGATGCCAAATCTCGAGATTCATATAGGTGAGGCATTGTTTTTCTCCCAGTGACTGCAATTTTCGTATGCGATGTTAACTCAGAAGAAAAAATCTTTGCAAAAGGACGGAGTTCTGCATCTTTCATCAGTTTGACAAACACTGGGGAGTTTCCAATTGAAAAACTTCTAGACGTACTATCACAGCCTGTATAGGCTTGAAGAAAAAGTAAGAAGCAGTTATCGTAACCTAGTGATGATTACATATTCAGATTATCGTAGACAGGGTTGGCAGCTGATCCTGGCGTTATATCATTGCGATAATACAGCCTGAAGCCATTATTCTTCTTGTGATATAGGAGCAAAATCAGTCAATCAGTGTCTTCGCCTATTACCGTGGTGTGCAGATGTGCAGATGAGGATACTGCAGTACGCACACATCAGCATCATCAACAATGTTTGGAACATTTTTTTCGCAATAAATCACTTACAAGGAAAATCATTGTTTGCTTTTTTTTTCTATTTTCCAAGATTTTTTCTTTTTTCTCAAAAAATTGCATGCACTGACTGAAATTAATGTCTACTGGTTTTCGTATAGCGTAGTCAGTGAGATGCCTCTTGGATATAGGACCCTGTGTAGCCATCAAAAACAACAATATTTCTCTCATAACGCTTTAAAACCAAAAATAGCATAAGAAAGAGCAATATGTTCACGCGTATCGTTACCAAGGAAAGCAATGTGTACGAGAGATTCTCTACCCAATACATACCTCTCTGCTTGTACTATGTTATCAGATTCTTCACCACGCACATTTTTGTTGAGTCTCGATAACTCGAAGCTTTATAGCTCGAATATTCCTGCTTTATGTCAAAATTTTCATTGGGTCTCAAACTCTTGAGCAACTCGAAGATGGGACTTCGAGTTATCGAGACTCGATTGTATTTGACAATTATATGATCCATTTTAGATTTTGACACGTTTCTCATCTTCATCATCTAGCTTCAAATAAAGCTGCAGTGTAGCCACAAAGTTTATGACACGTTTTATCTGCACCACGATATGCACCACGATATGATATGGTGATTATTGCCACAAGTGGCAATAATCACCATTGTTTGAAAAAAGGAGTGCTGGATCTACTTGTATATCAGGATCATCTTTACTACAAACATCAGCTGGTGATCTTAAAGTTTTTACTTTGTCCGATTTTTTAAGTATATTAGAAAATACTTCCTATCTTATCATTTTGGAAATAATGTCTCTACAAAATAAGTGGAAATGATCAGCATTGACACCCTCTTCGATTGTTAATGTCGACTAACGAATATTGCGTAGGGTGAAGTCAAAATGAAACGGAGATACGGAAACAAAAGTGACTCCAATAAAAAAGGAAAGATGTTTTGGCAGGATAGGGATGAAAAAAAAAGGGAAAAAAATGAAATTGAGTTTTTTTTTTCAACCTTTTGTGCTTTACTAACTTTGTGTTTTCTACTTGTAGAAAACTAAAGTATTTAATTAAGTAATTATAAAATTCACGTAATTCATAAATTTAAAGTCTCAAGCAATATATACTTCCTTTGTAGAAATAAAATACTGACATTATAAGTTATTCCTCCCGTTACATTTCGGTTAAATTTTACAAAGGAAATAATATTTATTAAAGTAACAAATGAAGTAATAAAATTAAGGAACTTTTTTTTAAATTGTGGAATAGATCGGCATGCAATATTGATCATATGCGATCTGCATCCCTCAGATTTTCAACATCTATCTTAGTCTACTAATGAGAATTTACTTCTACTATATGTGGTGTAACTATATTTTTTTTCAACCTATATGAACTATGTAGGTTGAAACCATAGTAGACACGGAAACAAATGTGTCGAGTTATCGGGATGGTAAAATTATCCAAAAAACGAGTTATCGAGGTTTCACTAATTTTTCTGATATAAACATTAACCAAGACGCATCGTCTGTAATTATTTCAGTTAAGAAGGCTAAATTTGTTGTATTGTATGTTTTATAGAAGAATACCAGCTTACCTTTTTTGAAGACAATTGCCACTAGTCCCCCATTTTCAAAGCTAATTTTGGGGGTATTCCCCTGACCGGATTTCGGCCGATTTTGGATATATTGTTCTGTAAGAGGTACTGATGTAAAAACAATTGAAAAACCTTCTGTTGCAATTTTGGCTGGGTTAAGGGTATTTTTTCGTTAGTTTGACTGGACCTTCAAGTCCCCCATAGAGATCTATGTCTTGTACCTATAGCCCTTGTGTTTAAATCACACAAAAAATAACAAACATTCTTTATTTTCAATCTTCGTTTCGGCTATCTGAAACAGCTGTGCACGCGTAAGAATCGTCTGAAACTCATAAAAATGTCTGCACAGTATCAATAATACAAACTTAAAAATTTAGACTTGAATTTAAAGCTACATCTTAGAAAACAAGAAGAATTCATTTGACACAACTCTGTTAAACAAGACAACTTTTCATAACATGAAAATATTTTATGTATTTCCTTTGTGCGAAAATTCTAAATCAAAATTGTGTCACGCTAAAATATTCAAAATTTTACCTGATCTAATTTATATGCATTGTTTTCTGGGATAATTTCAAGGAATCAATACTATTTCTAAGAAAACTATGCATTGAATAACCCCAAATATATAATGAATGAATAGCGTGCTGATGATTTGCTGTTACGTAAGAAAAAACACGTTGAAAAAAAGGCTTAATGTATGATAATGATATACAACGTATCGATTTGATGCATAAAAAATACAAAAAAAGCTCTTTAAGTATAAGATTAACGTGAATGTTCCACCAGATTTTTAAAATTATTTGTTTTCCAGGAATTACATGAGAAATACTTATTGCAAGCAAAAATATTAAGTTATTTTCTGATTTCTCACGCTCAGCTGAGCACAAAAAATCGATTATTAAACCACAAATCATTCACTTTTCGATTTGAAAATCAAATGGGAATATTTTTCCTCAATCATTAACTACATTTTACTAAGATTGATTTTTGTTAACTGACAAATGATATAATTAGTAAAATACGTGATAAATTCTACCAGTTACACAATAAATAATATTATTTGTTTGTTCATAAACTCGTAGTTTGGTTTTGAGACTAGTTTAACTAACAGTATAAATGCAGTCATCCAATTAAAAACTAATTTTTAAAGAAATCCTTTTTAGGTGGTGTTAATTGAAGTAAACGTTTGTTTTTTTGTTTTTTTAATTTTACATTTTTATTTTGTTTAAACATGAATTTTTACGAAACAAAAATAAAAATATCATTTGTAGGAAACATTTAAAAAAAAAAAAAAAAAGAGTACATACAGGTAAGCGATGTGATGCCAAAGCGTTGCAAATTCAATGCATATTGGTATTGTATTTTGTTATATAAATCAGTTATGTATGATTGGCAACAGGTTTTCCGATTCGGAGTACTTATGGCGAGTTCTTAATAATATATTCCTATTTATGACAATGTTTTTTTCTTCTTTTTTTTCATTTTTCGTGAGTGCATGTGTGTGTGTTTTTGCATTTGTGTGTTTACAGTCTGTTACATTTTACTTTATCAATTAATCACCAGTATTTCCTGTACGGCATTGATTTGGTTTGTAATTCATTTATTTACATAAAATTATATACAAATGTGTCATTGCGCCCAATCGTTTAAATTTTAATGAGAGAAATTTTCGATTTATGGTAATTGAAACAAGAAATTAATACTCTTAATTTTAAAATACTCGCAAAAAATTGTATATTTTCATGAAACAAATAGTATTCAAAACTAAAAAAAAAATGCTCAAAATATGTTGTTTATACGCACGTAAGTCAACCACAGAGTTAAGATACATAGAGAGAGTGTGTGGTAACCTTTCCGCCGCCAGAACCTACCTGGCTTTAACCACGTGATCTACAACCACCGCAGCGGATCATAGCATGCACTTCTATGGAGATGAACTGTTGTTTTGAGATAAAATGGTTTCTAAATGTTGTGCATTTGGATGCAAAGAAAAATCGGTCAAGGGAGGACCAATAACATTCCATAGGTAAGTTTAGTCTGTAATAATATCTCAGTTATTTTCAAAACTCTTGCTTTAATTGTTAAAAATAGAGTTAGAAAGATTTTTATCACTTTTTTGGCGAGTAACATTTTATGAACAAAATTAACAATTTTAGTTGAGCGTTTTCGCTTGCTATCTTTGATCACACAGAATGCATAGAAATCCATATCCTCACCGATAGTGTAAATCTGTGACTTCAATAAGTTCTATTTCAACAAATTAATGTTTTTGCATAGTTTGTGGGGAATGTAAAGCCTTGATTTAAATGCCATTAAATTACCATTTAAACATTTTATTCAATTAGAAGTATTTGCCCTTTCTTTCTGGAAAAAGTTACAGCAAAAGTGAAATACTCTATTTTTCGTAATTCGACCTATTTGCACTATTCATCTGTCGGTGCGACCTTATGCCGCACAAGCAGAATGAAAGGGCATGTCTAAAAAATTGCATTTTTAAAAAATCACCTCCCCTACTTATGTTTTTTTATTCATTCTCTACTGAACTATGTGTAACTAATTATCAATTGTTTGTACATACGTAAAGCAACTGCTTTTTTAAAGATTATTTCTCGCAATTTCGGGCGGGGGGGGGGGGTCTCAGATAGTTTTCCAACAGCTTAGCAGGATATTTTGTTCCTGTAAAGAAGTTTCAGTGAAGATTAAAGTTATTTAATTTTGGCCTTTTTAGTTACTTATTGATTGATGGTTGAAAAAGTTATGATTTTTTTAAACAAATTGTACTAAAAGCTAGAGAATTCTAGTTTCTAAGAGAGAGCTTGAGCCCCCCCCCCGCCTTCCCCCCATATGGGGGGTCAGTGCCTACCACCTGATGAAAGTTTAGCCAATTTTAGTATTTATTACAGACCGAGAGGATTTCAAAACTAATTTGAGAAGTGTCCCTTTCTCGCGAGATATCGTTATGAATATTACATACAAATTAATATTCTAAATATAGATTTTAAGGACTAATATTTGAGCAAATTTTTTCTTTTCGAAGTACATGTTCATTAAGGATTTTAATGAAAGGGGTATATTTTGCGAAGATTAAAAAGTAAATAGATACTTGTGCTAAAATAAAAACACCCTTTGACAAATGCTGGCATAAGATCCGTCAGAATTTTTATCTCTGTGTGTGTGTGGGGGGGGGGGAGAGTTCCGGCATGTTGCCTGTTTTCAAACAGTAATGCATATCACCCTGGATTTTTGATAAATGTTGCTCTTTTTAAATATCGCTCAATGCCTTCAAAGTTTAAGTCTTGAAATCGCTTTTTTGAAACTATACTTGGTGCATTCCCTCCTCCTCCCCCCCCCAAAAAAAAAAAGAAAAAAAACTTTTGAAACCTAATTTGAAACAAGTTGAAAATTCTATTTTTCTATTTCGTGCCATGGATTGTTTGTCGGAGATGGAACTTGCAAGCAGCAAATAAACAAATGTCTCGCGAAGCGATCGGAATGATCGAGCGAACGAAAAGCGCAAGGAAGCATTTGCCTACCAACAGCTTGCAAATGATCGCCAAAAATTTTAACGCGCCAGAGCGTCAGAGAGAAAGAGAGGGTTTTGTTGTAGATCACGTGATATATCTTAGCGCTACTGACATCCACTACTTCATCGGGAGATGCGCGGTCTATTCATTTTTAGTCTGTGAGGTCAACGGATGCTCTGTTGATAAACGACATTTATAATCACTACCCAGCTACCACGCGCTAGTAGAAAAAAGAGAGAAGAGCGCATGTGCGCCGTTTCGTTACTTTTTTTTTCCGTTATCTATTATTAGCATTACATGAAATTGTGCCATAGAACAATGAAAGTAAAGAATATCATTATTTGCTTCAGAGAAGTCTTCTTTTGAATTTTTCGTTACAATTACTACTAGTATTGCTGTTCTATGGCAACCACTCTTTCAACAAAGGGTTTTATATTTATTGAATATGGAAATAACATCAAAGGTACCGTTTCTAACATATGACATTTTTTTCAGATAGGTGATCAAAGGTACTTTGCTAGGACTTAAGCTAGACTTTGCCATTTCAATTACAATTAACAATTAAAAAAATCATCAAATTCCGTTTTTTAAGTGAAACGCTTTAGTTAATAATCAAAAAAATAAAATATTTTTGGAAAAAAATAGAACCGACTTCAGTTGGAAATTGCTCTAAAAAGTAAAAAATAATTTTTTTCTTTGAACAACATCGAAACTACTTTTAAACATAAGTTTTGAAGTCGGCGCAAAAACGATAGGTAAAATGATATTTAACCATATTTTGCCAACATTTTTTCAAAGAATTCATTGAAAATTAAAAGCAGAATATTTGTACCATTACATGAATGTGTAGTAATCAATGACATGAATCCATTAAAATTTATATTTATAGTTGAATTGTAGTTGTGTATGATTCTATACATTGTTTTTGCGCCGACTTCAAAACTTATGTTTAAAAGTAGTTTCGATGGTGTTCAAAGAAAAAAATTATTTTTTACTTTTTAGAGCAATTTCCAACTGAAGTCGGTTCTATTTTTTTTTCCAAAAATATTTTATTTCATTCTTTTTAGTGTAAATGCACTTAAAATAATCAAAATATAGTTAAAAAACCATGCAGCTGTTCAAAAAACTTGCAGACCTGGACTCGATCTCATTCCATCAGGAACTTCAACCCGACGCTTTTAACCACTTGACCATCGGGTCGCTCATTGAAGTAAGGATTTACGATAGCACATATTGTTTTTAAATAACATGAAATTTTAGTTTTTCGATCATAACTTTTTTTCTAGTGAACAAATATCGTCATATGAATACATGGTACCTAAGTTAACCATCTCCTATCGATTAAAAAAAAATCGTCCAAATCGGTTCAGTAGATCAGATGTTATGTGCGAACAAACAGACAAAAAAACATACGCTTTGAATTGAGAACATCCTCCTTTTTTGAAGTCGGTTAAAAATTGAAAGTAAAAGTAAGTAATTTGAATTGTGGGAGAAGGAGTTAGAGTAAGACTTGGAAAATTGGTGCACGTTTTTGCTTTTCATGGAAAATAATTTTCAACTAAAGTGGACGCTTTAGCATTTTTTAAAAATGTGTGTCACTTTAATGATCGTTCATATACCCCCCCCCCTCGCAGTGCAAAAAAACATTACACAGCAGATTTTTCCCAATAACTCAACACTCATGGTGTTTGATACATTTTATTTGTTTGTAATAATGTTTTTTGGTCACAACCAATATGAAAATCACAATAAATAGTTACTTTAATTTTTAACATATATATTCATCATCTTCAGAATTTTTGACTTTTAATTTTACCTTGAATTTGACGTAAATGCAAGGTATAAAACACAGAATTTTATAAAGGTACAAAAATTAACATAATATAATTGATTGTGTATATAATTTTTGAAAAAATTAAAAAATCCAAAGTCTAAAATGCACTTGCTTCAGTTAAGCTTTTAAATTCATTTCTTAACAATATTAACTTTTTTATATATTTTTTTTTATTTTGTATGTTTTACACAACGATCAAAGAAACTTTCGTTACACAAAAGGTTCAGAATATAAAACTCTTAAATAAAAAGCTTCACTTTTATCAAAGTAATAATAAAAAAAAAAGCAGTTCTGCTTTCTTTAAAAGCTCCAAAATAATTTTGTCCTCTACAGGAAAATTGTCTTTTTTATTTCATAGATAGTAATTATGTTTTTTCTAATACATTGCATTTTCATTATGGTGCTACCTTTAGTCCAAAACACTCCTTGTTAAATTGCGTTTACAAAATTACTGCATAGTGACACAATTTGAATTTACTAACAGACGGTTTAATTTTTACTAGTCTGTGAAGAAGTTAAAGACTTTTAAAAGGAATATACACTGGCGGAAAAAAAAATCCAACACCAAGAAAAAATTACTGTAGAGTAATGAAATTTGGGTAATGCAATTGTCTACTTAACATGTTTAATTGATTAAATGTACAAGATCACTGGCTAATTTAAGCTCAAGAAAATGCTATGCAAATGTGAAATTATGTTAATTTAATAGAGGGTGTAACCTCCAGAATTTTGAAGGCAAGCCTGCAAGCGTGCATGCATTATGTCATACAGGTGCCGAATGTTACTTTGTGGTATGGAGTGCCATGCTTGTTGCACTTGTTGTGTCAATACTTGGACCGTCATTGGTGACTGTGGATGATGCTCGAGGTGCCGTCCAATGATACCCCATACGTTATCAATTGGAGACAGACCTGGTGATTTTGCAGGTCATGGTAACATGTCAGCACTCTGTAGAGCACATTGCGTTACAGCAGCGATGTGAGGGCGAGCGTTATCCTGTTGGAAAACTCCCCCTTGAATGCTACTCATGAAGGGCTGTACTACTGGTTAAATTACCAGACTGACGACAAATTTTCAGTCAGTGAGTTTGGGATAACCACAAGAGTGCCCCTGCTGTCGTAGGAAATTGCTCCAGAGACCATGACTCCAGGTGTGGGTCCCGTGTGTCTAGGCCGTAGACCGCTTGGATGCAGGCGGTCCCCTGGCCTCCTTCTGACCAATATACAGCCACCACTGGCACTAAGGCAGAATCTGTTTTCATCAAAAATTACAACAGATCTCCACTCCGACCTCCAGTGAGCTCTGTCTTGGCACCACTGCCGTCGGAAACGGCAATGGTTTGCAGTCAATGGAATACCGGCTACAGGCTGCCTGGCTCGGAGCTGTCCTTGAAGTAAACAGTTTCTTACCGTTCCTTGGGTCACGACGGTACCAACTGCAGCTCGAATGTCAGCCGCAGATGCAGTACGATGCGCCACAGCCGTACGCAAGATTCGGCGATCTTCCTTCTCAGTCGTGCCACGTGGCAGCTCGGAACTCGATCTTCTTGAGGTAGTACCATCCCTTGACCATAGCTTCCAATAATCATGCATGGTGGAAACATTCCCACCCAAGTCTTTCTGCAATATCGCGAAATGAAAATCCACCTTCTCGTAGCCAAATTGTACGACCTCGTTTAAACTCGGTGAGCTGTTGATAATGGCTTCTTCGTCTTCTTAAAGGCATTCCTGGCTAACATGAACGCAATTCCTCAAATTTCACGGAAAAATAATACTCAGGAGCTTCACAACAAGCTTTTAAAACAAGCCTCATTTGCATGTTCTGAGTGACGTCAGCTGCGCCACACTTATGCGCGGAGCGCGAAATTTCAATCGATGTCATCTTTCAGTTGTATAAACACGCCTACCAAATTTTGTTTATCTAACACAAGTCTTTCTTGGTGTTGGGATTTTTTTTTCCGCCAGTGTATGTCAAAAAGTATTGACTGTTCATGTGCGGAAAAATACAAATGTTTCTTTAGGAAAATAAAGTTTAAAAAGAAAAAAAAAGTTACAATCACAGAATTAAATATATTTTTCCACTTTATATAAATCTAAAGGTATGTCTCGAATATATGATTTAACTGCGCTCAATGCTTTTGTAAAAAAGGCGAAACATAAAAACTTGTGATGAAATTATTTGCAGTCTGAAAAATGATGATGATTGATATGAAGAAGAGTAGAAACTCAAGTAAAAACTGCTAGGTGTTATCACCAATTTCGCTCTAAACTGTACCTTTGCTTGTTTACTATTTTTTATAAAGGTACGCATTTTTGCATTTTCGAAATACGGAAACCGGTGGTGGGGGGGATATTTTTTCTTTTTTAACTTGTGCAAGATTTATTTTATTTAACATTCCCTTAACATCTGCTCCCATTCAGATGTTTTCTTCTTTTCTGCGAATGAAGTCAGGATTCTCTAGAATTGGTACTCTAGGATTTGCTTTGTATGATTGACGTGTAATATTCCAATAAAAACACTCAAGAAGAGAAAAAAAAATAACTATAATAATCGAAAGCACTGTGGAAAAGCTTAAAAAACAATCATTAAATAATCAAATGAAAGAATAAGTAATACCATTTATAGTACATGAAATTAAAAGATTGTAGTTCATATTTTTTGCTCAAAAATTCACGATTATTAAATTTCAGCTGTAATGTAGCTCAATTACTTTAAGAATATGAAAAAATTTGCAAATAAATGTAGAGAACATTAATCTATTGATTTAGTGGAAAAAATTGCCGGGAACGAAGTTTCTTTGTTATGGGTAGCTCCCTAGATTCTATGCATATTCTTTTCAAAAAGCCAAGGCTGCCTTTGAAGTACTAAAGACAGCAGTAATGCAGACAATATTTGTGCTTTGTGGTTTGACCCTATCAGTTAAAATACAATTCACATAGAAAAAATCCAATCCACGAAACTTGAACTAAACTGATAAAGTAAGAATTTGAAAAGTGAAACACAATACAAAATCTAGTAAATTGCAAGAAAGTTTCCCAAGCTTATGAGAAATACGCAATGGATTCAATCATTAATCAAACTAGCTTCCCTAGAGCTAAAAGATATCTCCAAAAGTCCACAATATTTGAAGGGAAGAGCAGTTTTGGGTACATTTATCGAACTTTAAATCGCAGAAGTGATTGTATTTCCAACAATATTGAGTAGATCTTGACATATTTAATTGATACATTTTTTTCCATGAACATATAGCATATTTAGTGCCTGTTTTTTTTTCTAAAGACAAGAAAGCACATACACGATAAATTTAGGACTTACCATATGGTTTTGGTAATAGATGGGGTCCTTAAAGAAAATACAGAATTAAAATATAATCGAGATTTGGGACATAGTCCAGCTTGCAGCAACGTGATAACTGCGAGATCAATAAAACATTAATTCACTTATTATGTTTTTTTTTTCTCTTAAAAAGTTCAGAATTTATTTTATTCTTAGTAAAAGAATAAAAAGCTTAAAATATTAATTTAATTATTTTAAAAAAAACCAGAAAATTACTTTAAAATGATGAAGCCGTATAAATTATGGATACACATTCTGCTGAGAGCTTTACAAACTTTCCAAGGGTAAACAGTTCGTAATATGTGGGATTTCCCATTTTCTTTAGATTTGTTTCATAACTGCATCTCCACAGTCACTAACATTTTATATTAGAACATTTTCAACTATGTTTTCTATCTTCTGAAAGCGGTATTTTACTTTCTGTTTCAGATTATGCTGTATTTTTCTGTATCAAAACACAGAACAACAGAGAAATGTTTCTTAAGTTGTTTCTACAGCTAAAAATTTAATTTTTAATTGCTTAACTTTTTAATAATCTATATAAAGTAAATCGGGGGAAGATGCCACAGTTAAGGAATTTTCGATGATTACAGTTTAAATTGCAATAACAAGTCCATGCAAACAAATACACTTTATTTTTCAACAATTTAGTTCATCATAAATACCAGTGAATACTCTTCAAAGTATAAAATTAAGTCAGAATTTAATGTTGCAGAAAGTCATTTATTTGTGGCATCTTCCCCATATATACGGGGAAGATGCCACCTGTTATGGGGGAAGATGCCATAACACCCCAATAAATAAAAAAATAAGACCAATTTAAAACTTAAGTGTGACATAACAAAAGGAATCTAATTGAAATTTAGTCATATTTGATTTGATTTTTTTAACCTTAAAATCAAATCAAGCAATGGTTTATCTAAGCATACTTCAGAATGTCTCAAATAAACGTAGCTTTTGTTCTTCACGAATTTTAGCACAAATCTAAGTATCCTCCTTTATCTCAACAGAAAGTAGTTTTCCTCTTTTTACTCAATTATTTTGGGTCTAGTTTGAACACCAACTGAAACAACAGGCGTAACTCTTAAGGAAAACTAATCATGTCTACTATTTGTTCGTCACAGTAATTTTCCTTGCTCTTTCTTTTCAGTGTGGTGTTTTATTTTTACTTCGTCTAATTTCTTTTTCTGTGTAGCCACACAGAATGTTCAAAATAGGTTTCTTGTTTTTTACCCCTTCGGCTAATAATAGTATTTCGCGCTGTGTGTAGTTTTCTATAAAATGTCAATACAGCTGTTGACAATATAAAGGTGTCCAACTCAAATAATTCGCTGCGAGTTTTATTTCAAAACTTTACACTCATCCATCATATGAGTAAAGTATTTATAAAACCAACAATTTACTGCAAATTTTAGTTTACACATACTTTTAATATTAAAATTACAGAAATGAGAACAATAACTTCAAAAGCATTGCAATTAATACAGTTCACAGAGGCAATTGTTTACAAGCTTTTTTTTTTGTTTTGATTGGGTTTAATTGCACAAGAGCATTCATAAGGTATATAGCGTGAGATTTTTATTTGTTGTAAGGTGGGGTGTATTGCCAAAAAAGAAAAATTGTTGAAGGAGTGAAGTACATAACACTTGTAGAAATTTTAACATTTTGCCAAATCACACGCAAACACGAACGAGGTTTTGAATTGTGAATATTCTATATTTGTCACTGCATTACTAGTTTTTAAATAGTTTTTTTTTGTATATGTCTTGGTATAAAAAGAAAACATCTAAAAATTTTTGTATTGGTGTCCGAAAGTAAGGGCCACAGTTGTACAGCAATAAAGAGAAGCTTCAAAGACAGTATACGTAGAACTGTGGACTAACCTGTGGAATTGAAGTAAAAAAATATATTTTGTGTTCAATAGTATAGTTTGTTTGAATCTCATTTCACGTTTCAACGCTAAAAGTGATCGCGCTACCCTCAAAACATTATTTATAGGTACTCATATTGCAATAACAGCCAGCGCCACCTTGCCACTTTTTATAACTATTTTTTTTAAATTCTGCATATGATTTTTACGGCTTGCACAATAAACATACATGTTTATCATTTAGAAATCGTCATTTGTTTTCGAGATATTCAATTTTGAAATTATGGATTCCTTTCTTGGTCACACTCTACAATAGAATAACGGGATTTGCTTCTTGACTGTGAGCTATTATTAACTCTGTGTCAATCTATTGTCGAAAAGTATCACAATCAAAAAGCAAAACAAGCTACTTCAGTATAGCAGTCTGAGGAAGCAAACGACTTTTAACTCCAAGATGACAGGCGTGTCGCTTGCTCAAACTACGATTAAGGGCGTTAATTAAAATGAAGACAACACATTTTTTTTATAACTTCAAAAATAGCTTTCAAAGAATAACTTCAGATTTATTGTTTATAAAATAGAGAGTAAAAACCTTTTTTGCTTATGTGTTTTCCTGAAGAAATTCTCTGAAGAAATTAGATATATTATGTTTCCCTGAAGAAATTTAACGCTGGGCGAATCCATAACTTTCAGTCTAGAATACTGTGAATCGGTATGTTCTGAACTTTGGCTAAAACGTTGTCAAAAAAAAAAAACTATCCTATAACAAAATACTTCTCCAGCAAATAGCGTTCTTTGTGTATATATTGGCCCAGCGTGTAGTGCTATAACGTGAAAAAAAAAGGTTTTAATTAATTTTAGTTTTAGAAAATAGTATCTGGGATTTTAATTCTGTTTCAAAGAATTACACATCGAAATGGTAAAAATAAGGAATATTCCCCCAACTCAGAAAGAGAAGGAATAAAATATTATACGATATTACACTATTAATGTGGTATAGTGGTTAGTATAATTAGAAAATTTAGGGAAATGACATTGCGTTGTGTAATTAAATCTGCTAGGGAAAAAAAACAAGCTGAAAAAGGAAAACCTGCTGAAATATAATTTGGAGGAATCTGGTAATAAATACAAATGGCTCCGGGGAAAAATATTGTCAATACCACTAATCATATTATGCTAAAACTTTAATGTTGTGCTCATGAAAAATAAAGGGTGAGCGACCCAGGAAATTTGGAAAATAAATTAGGGCAAATGTAAAATGCTAGCAGAAGGGAAGCATTAAGCAAACAACGGATAAGGAGCATTTGCAATAATAAACCCGGATTCGCTACTGCGATAAAGGAAAATAGGACACAAAATTAAATATCAAAAATCACCAATTGGTCTTTGGTTGCTTTTAATAGGTTGATCAATCATAAATGTAGACATAAAACAAATCATCACGAGAGTTCGGGAAACAGGAGAAATTTGGGACTTAGAACGTGGGGTTAGAACGTTGGTCGTTATAAACGTGGATGCTTAAATTTGAGGAGTACGTAAATGTAAAAAGTTAAGGTTTAATTGACTCCGCTGGTATAGCCGCGCGGAAAGTTCTCCGGATGGAAACAGAAGGTAGAGGCCGCACAGCGGTGCTGCTATTGCAGGAAACTAGAGTGAGTCGCCGCACAGTAGGGCCAACAGGGGTGGTCATTTAGGAGCCAATAATGTAGATGTCATATAGAAGCGCCCGCTCCGAAGAAACAACGTTCCATTCTATCCGCAGTAGCAGAAGAAAGTTTTCGAAGACCAGCAATCACTCTCGGTCAGGGCTTATATCACCTCCTTTCATCTCGATGTTACACGCACTTTCATTAGCAAAAACTACTTTCCAAAAATACGTAAGGGCAAAGAAGACAACCCAGATAATGAGGTCATCCTCTGAGGCGACCATGACGTGAACCAGAACAATACGAAGGAACACAAAGCGAAGAAGCAGAGGTCAAAATCTCCCTGTCTCAATGACACATTCCACTCCACATCTTGCTTAAAAACTGCTCTTTTTCAGGAATCGTTATAGAAAAAGGAACCATTTAACTGATGCGTTCACAATTTAAAATATACTAGCTGTGTGGTCCGGCGTTGCACGGGCTTTAATGTAGTGAAGGCAGTGTGAGAAAACTACTCGCCGCCAAGTCGGCTTGCATTTACAGCAGTGAGGAAAGTTTAAACAACCTACTCGGGCTCGCCTTTAAAGTAGCGAGGAAAGTTTAATCAGCCTACTCGCCGTCAAGGCAGCTCGCCTTTACAGTAGCGAGGAAAGTTTCGACAAACTACTCCCCGCTAAAGGGCCTCGCTAAAAAGCTTTCCTGCATCAAAAAGTCAATCGAATTATTTGCACATGCTTCCTCAGAAATAAAGACGATGTCTAGTAGTGCATACTTAGCACTCTTCCTAAATAAAAAATAAAATTCCTTACCAAAAACCATTATTTCCAAAACGCTTTCTTCCTGTTAAATTAATTGCAAAATTTTAAACGAAAAAGTTGTTTTAGTATTTGCATCGTAGCCAAAAAAAAGTCCCTGCTAAAACACAGCCGTTGCAATTTTATTTAAAAACACATTTTCAAAATGGCACCAGAGAAAAAAAAATATCAGTCATTAATTAAAATAAAAACAATTGTTGGAACTTTGTTGTCACACGTATTCAAAATGACAACAGAAAGAAATAACACTCTTTAATTTTAAAAAGTTCAATCATTTAATCAACGTTTTAATTTAAAATGGCAGAGGTAAGAAATAAATGTCTTGGAATTTTAAATAGTTCAATAATTTAATTACCACTTTAATTTAAAATGACAACGGTAAGAAATAACGCTCTTTAATTTTAAAAAGTTCAATAATTTTATCAACGTTTTAATTTAAAATGGCAACGGTAAGAAATAAATGTCTTGGAATTTTAAATAGTTCAATAATTTAATTAACGTTTTTATTCAAAATGGCTACGGAAAGAAATAAAAGTCTTGGAATTTTAAATAGTTCAATAATTTAATTAACGTTTTAATTCAAAATGGCAACGGTAAGAAATAAAAGTCTTGGAATTTTAAATAGTTCAATAATTTAATTAACGCTTTAATTTAAAATGGCAACGGAAAGAAATAAATGTCTTGGAATTTTAAAAGTGCAAAGAATTTAATTAACGTTTTAATTAATATCTCAGCTAATTAACGTCGTACAATTACGCGGTTGGTCTTATTGTCTTCCTTAGAAAATTTCGAATCGAATGGTATTATGTTTGATTCTTTACGCTCAGCGGTTTTTGAGGAGTTCAAGCTTCAGACGGACAGACAGACAGACAGACAGACGCGGACAGATTTTAATAGTAGTAATATAGGTATTGTGAAATTGATCACCTCGAAGCATGGAACATTAATTATAAAACTTGACTATCATAGAAACATGATTTATAAAACACAGAGAATGATTTATAAAAATAATGCCATATTTCATAATTTTCCTCAACATGGAATAACATGAAACATGTTATGACAATTAATTATTATGATTACTATTTTATTTATTAATTTTTTGGTGAACAATAAGTTTTACTGTGCAAATATTTACACTTCATGCAATAAAAAGAAGAAAAAAACACCTACTTGTATTTTAAACAAAAATTAAAATGCGATATTTAACGTATTTGGCGAAACATCAAGCGCCTTTTGAAACAATCAAATATCATACAATATCAAAAATTTTGCTATTGGTGATCTAAAAAAATCAGACATAAAAGTTGAAAAAATTAAAAATATAATACTATTTTTCTCATATTTGGCAACACTTCAATTAGCTGGCTGGGATCCAGGCCCGTCATTTAGGAAGGGGGCAGGGGGGGTGTCAATTCCCTCCCCCCTGACTTTGAAAAGTCAATGTATTTACATATAAGTGGGCGTGGTTTTTGTTGTTTTTCCGGTGAAATTGTACTGTGTTTTTTCCCTTTGCCCCCCCCCCCTGGAAAAACTTGAAATGACGTCCCTACTGGGATCTAAATATATTTTGAGTGCAATTTTTCTTTTACAAGCAATTGATACTTTTCCCATCGCATGCTTTTTCGATTAATTAAAATGTTTCTGGAAAAAAATTGAACCGACTTTAAAACACTCAGTAAGTGCTCTAAAAAGTAAAAAATAATTTTATTCTTTGAACGCCATCGATTCTACATTTAAACATCAGTTTTGAATAATACGAATCATATGAAACTATAATTCAACTATGAATATAAGTTTCAATTAATCCCGGTTGTTTAATCGCATCGCAAACACCCATTGCTTATTGACAACCGCATATTTATGTAATGATACACATATTCAACTCTTAATTTTCAATAGTTTCTCTGAAAAATGTGGGCAAAATATAGTTAAACGTCAATTTACCTGTAGTTTTTGCACCGACTTCAAAACTTATGCTTAAGTGTAGTATTGGTGGTGTTCAAAGAATATTTTTTTTTTTTTTAGAGCATTTGCCGAGTGTTTTGAAGTCGGTTCATTTTTTTTCTAAAATATTTTATTTTATTCTTTCAGTGTAAATGTACTTCAAAAATAAGGTAATGTTTCCATTACGAAACTTCACCTCGTTTTCTTAAGTAAATTCTCCATAAAAAAGCTATGTAAGAAAATAAGAAATATTTAACGCGTCTAAAATTTTAAACGATTGGCACCAAAAACTAATCCTCGCTATTCTCGGGTATTTATTTGTGTACTAGTTTAATCAAAGCCATTTAAATATTAACGCCTTTTCAACTAATCTATATTTCAAAGCAAAATCACGTGAGAAACAAAAATAAAAACAAATTTAAAATTCGCTATCGGTCAAAAGTTGAGATGAAGTACCGAATAATGATTTAAATGGAGGAAATATTTCGAAAATAAAGAATTTAAATTTCAATTGCAGGATTTAGTTTCTCAGAAATTAAGGCGCTTTAATTACTTTCTCCCGAACTAATTGATATTTCGAAAAATCCTTTCTTAGTGGATACTTTCGTAATCATGTGGATATGCCTGCCAAATTTTAAGTCTGAGGCTTTAGCGGTATTGAGTGTGCGTTGATATACATATGTTATCTCAGTCGGTTCTATATATATATATATATATATATATATATATATATATTGAAACAGGCAAATAAAATGAAAAGATGAAAACCAAAATACAAAAGCGAACCAAAGTGCAGCATTTCATCAGGGGGAAGACCACACCTTGGTTCGAAAGAGAGCCTTGAAAGAAACCAAGAAAACACAGAACACTCACCTTCAAACGGAAGGAACAAGGAATGTAAAAAAGCACCTGAACAAATCCCGAAGACAAAAACATCTGAGTGAAACTGGAAACTAAGTATGCATCAGGTAGGAATAAAGTTACGGTTACAGTATATTGACCGGACACAGCCCAGCTTTTTTAAGATAATTAGAATAAAAAGATGACGGAACATTATTGTATTGAAGTGCATATTGCAAAAGAATAATGTTTTTTTGAATGTAGTTATTTTTGTTACAAATATTTTTAATCCTGCAGATTTCATTAATCAGGGTATTGCGAAAAACTTTGATAGAGATGTTTGAATGATAGTTGAAAATAATTAGGTCGTCAATATACCTGAATGCTTTAGGGATTGTATAAGTGTAATTTCTTTCAAAGTAGTGAAGGTATAGATTAGCTAAAACGGAAGAAAAATTGGAACCTTGTGGGATACCCTTAATTTGTAAAAAACAATGCTCGCCGTTAAATATGTAGTTATTGAAAATGCAAAAATTTATTAAATTAAGCCAAAGAGTTTCATTAATGCCAAGTGAGATGCTGTAGTCGTAAAAATAAGACAGAAGAACATCTTAAAGGCTGGATAAGGAGATACTTGTAAAGAGATCTTTAAAGTCAAAAGAAAAAATACATTCGATTTTATTATTTTTCATTAAATCAAGAACTGGTGCGTTATTTTTAATAATCCAAGTATGTTTTTCATCAATAATTTTGTTAAAAAGGTTGTTTAGAATATTTACAAAAATTTTACCAGGTGACTTCATGTAAGAATTGGATCCACATGTAATAAAACGAAATTTTATAGGATTTTTGTGGAATTTAGGATAAATGGTGATATATGGAAAGATGATCTTGTGGCTTTTGATTTGTAGTTTTTTGTTGAGTGCTATAATTTTTTTAGTGATAATGCTATAGGTAGTAGAAACTTTTTTAAAAGTTGAGGAATTTTCAAGTTCTGTATCTAAAAGTTGCAGGTAGAATTTTTTACAAATAATGAAAAAAATGTTAGCGGCTTTATCAATAGGGGCAATGATAAAATTACTTAGAAGCTCTTTAATGTGTGGGGTGAAATCAGCAAGTTTAAGCACATTTTTAATTTTGTAAGTCTGAAGAAAATCCTTAAAATAATAATACATTTTCCACTTCCATTCGCAAAAGGCTTCTAAAGGAGTATTATTAGTAATTGAATTTTTTAAAATAAAAGAGTCAAGGTCTTGTAGGAACGATCCTAAAAGGTGTTTTTTATTGGAATAAAAAATAGGTCTAAATTTAGTGCCCTTGTACATCAGATTACGAAGAGCGATGTTATTAATAATATTAAGATCTCCAGTTACGATATGATTGTGGTTTTTATCAACATATTTAGAAAAGTTTGTGTTGTCACAAAAGCAGTGTATATTATTTCGAAAAAGATTAACATTTTTGCAGAAGTAATTATAGTTGAAAATTCTACGACCTAAAGGAATGTCATAACTAAAAGTTGGTTTGATTTGAATGTCCTTAATAGGAAAATATTGAGATAGATTGGAAATGTGTTTATTAAGTTTGAAATGATCGAAGCAAGGGTTTTTGAATTTGACTAAAAAATAAGATAATTTATAATTCGTTTTGTTGGAAATTTTTGATGTACGACTTTTTAGAATGTCTTTAAACAGAAGTTCAAAATGAAAATCGGAAAAATTTAATTGACTCAGGTTTAATTCACAAAATTTACTTTGTTTGTCATTAAGTGCGTACAAGAAGTATTTAAGAGGTATCCAAGAGTAGTCCTTCAAGAAACGTTTTTCTAATTGTGAAATATGAGACTGGAGCTTTCCAGAATTGTAAGAAATATTAAACTCGAAAAAATTAGATTTTTTGCTTATTTTATGTCCACCACGTTTATGTCTGGAGGTTTTTATATTTGTAGTATGAAAAAGTTCATATGTATTAACATTGGAATTTGAAATTCTAGAACCATTAAAAAGGTCATTGAGACCGTAGGGGGAAATAGTTTTATGGTATATCATGAGAGAATTTTCTTTTAAGATACGCAAGTCGTAATCCTTTTCAAAATCAAGAATACTGAAAATAACAGAGTTAAAACTATGAGTTTGAAAATGTTGGAATTCCAAATTATAATCTTTTTTTGCAACATAGTTCGCTATATTGGAGCGATGTAAGTTAATTCTCATATTTAATTATTTGAAAGTGTGGTCTTCCCCCTGATGAAATGCTGCACTTTGGTTCGCTTTTGTATTTTGGTTTTCATATTTTCATTTTATTTGCCTGTTTCAATATTAATGTGCTGTTTTGTTTCTAGCGGCTTTGCGCTGACAGTTCAGTACAGGCTTTGATGTTCATGTATTTTTAAGTCTTTTGGGATTTTAATTCCCCCCCCCCCTTTTTAATTATATGTATTTCTGTACATATATATATATATATATATATCGGTAAAAATGTCAAAAAGACCACATAATTGGATTTCATTATGTAATCCAGAGTAGCCTTGCATTCAAAATTGGTCATTAGGGTGGTCACAAGTAACATGGGGGAATTTTTTTTATATATGTATATGTGTATATGTATATATGTATATGTGTTCTATATGTATATGTGTTATATTTGTATATATGTATATGTATATATATGTATATATATATATACAGGGTGTCCACTCCAATCGTGGACCAATAGCTAATTTCTAAACCGTTAGAGATAAGCATATAGTTTATTTAGGAAAAAATCTCCAAATTACGAAAGGAATTTTGGGTCCATTCAATGTTTTTCAAAAAATCAAATTTTGAAAGAGTTACGAAATTTAAATTTTTATACAGCCCCCGAGTCCTATCAATCATATTTAGCAAAACATTCTTGACACTGTAACGTTTAAAACTAAAAAAAAATCACTCTTCTACCACAAAAATTGACCGAGTTATGACGTTTTGAAAAATCAAGATTTTGCATTGTTTTATGACGTCATCGAGACATCACTTAAGGGACCGTTTGCGAAATTGTTCAAAATCTTGATTTTTCAAAACGTCATAACTCGGTCAATTTTTGTCGTAGAAGAGTGATTTTTTTTTAGCTTTAAACGTTACAGTGTCAAGAATGTTTTGCTAAATATGATTGATAGGACTCGGGGGCTGTATAAAAATTTAAATTTCGTAACTCTTTCAAAATTTGATTTTTTGAAAAACATTGAATGGACCCAAAATTCCTTTCGTAATTTGGAGATTTTTTCCTAAATAAACTATATGCTTATCTCTAACGGTTTAGAAATTAGCTATTGGTCCACGATTGGAGTGGACACCCTGTATATATATATATATATATATATATATATATATATATATATATATATATATATATATATATATATATATATATATATATATATATATATATATATATATATATATATATATATGTATATATATATATGTACCGATATATATGTATATATATATATATATATATATATATATATATATATATATATATATATATATATATATATATATATATACATATATATCGGTAAAAATGTCAAAAAGACCACATAATTGGATTTCATTATGTAATCCAGAGTAGCCTTGCATTCAAAATTGGTCATAAGGGTGGTCACAAGTAACATGGGGGAAAAATTTTTTCAGCTAATCTTTTGCGGCACCCCCCTAAAATGTGCCAATGGGCTACAAAATGAGATTTACAAAGTTTTAGCTTAATCGGATAATATTAACACGTGCCGCAAAGAGGATAAATTTAAGAAAAACAGCGATTTTTAGCCAAAAATTGTAGTTTTTACTCTGTAAAACCAAAACTACTGATCCTAGAAGCTTTATTTTGGTCTCATTTTGTAGGAAATTTTATTTTTTTTAAGTCTAATTTTATTTAAAGTTTCGAAAAAAATGATTAAATATTTTTCAGAATTTTCACAAGTCAGGCTGCAACGCAAATCCTCGAAATTGCAAGTAACATGGGGAATTTTTTTTTCAACTAATCTTTTGAGGCACCTCCTTAAAATGTGCCAATAGACTAGAAAATGAGATTTGAAAAGTTTTAGCTTAATCGGATAATATTAACACGTGCCTCAAAGTGGGTAAAGTTACGAAAAACAGTGAATTTTTGCCAAAAATCGTAGTTTTTCCTCTGTAAAACCAAAACTACTTATCTTAGAAACTTTATTTTGGTCTCATTTTGTAGAAAATGTCATTCTCGTTAAGTGCTATCCCATTCATTTTTGCTATCATGTCCAAAGTATTTATTTGGCATTTTTCAGGTTAAATCGTAGAGTACATCAAAAATAAGAAATTTTCATGCAAAAACCTAAAAGCATTACAATATTCAATTACATTTATTTGCTTATTGTTGGATTTCCTTTGTCAATTAAAAAAGGGGTATTTTCGCGGTACTTTAGAAATAAATGAAACAACTTAACCCCTTAATTCCTCTATCTTAACACAGAAATTTGTTTTACTTTGTCTGTTAAAAAGGGTATTTTCGCTGTACTTTAGAAATAAATGAAACAAATTTCTGTGTAAGGATAGAGGAATTAAGGGGTTAAGTTGTTTCATTTATTTCTAAAGTACCGCAAAAATACCCCTTTTTTAATTGACAAAGTAAATCCAACAATAAGCAAATAAATGTAATTGAATATTGTAATGCTTTTAGGTTTTTGCATGAAAATTTCTTATTTTTGATGTACTCTACGATTTAACCTGAAAAATGCCAAATAAATACTTTGGGCATGATAGCAAAAATGAATGGGATAGCACTTAACGAGAATGAAATTTTCTACAAAATGAGACCAAAATAAAGTTTCTAAGATAAGTAGTTTTGGTTTTACAGAGGAAAAACTACGATTTTTGGCAAAAATTCACTGTTTTTCGTAACTTTACCCACTTTGAGGCACGTGTTAATATTATCCGATTAAGCTAAAACTTTTCAAATCTCATTTTCTAGTCTATTGGCACATTTTAAGGAGGTGCCTCAAAAGATTAGTTGAAAAAAAAATTCCCCATGTTACTTGCAATTTCGAGGATTTGCGTTGCAGCCTGACTTGTGAAAATTCTGAAAATTATTTAATCATTTTTTTCGAAACTTTAAATAAGATCAGACTTAAAGAAAATAAAATTTCCTACAAAATGAGACCAAAATAAAGCTTCTAGGATCAGTAGTTTTGGTTTTACAGAGTAAAAACTACAATTTTTGGCTAAAAATCTCTGTTTTTCTTAACTTTATCCTCTTTGCGGCACGTGTTAATATTATCCGATTAAGCTAAAACTTTGCAAATATCATTTTCTAGCCCATTGGCACATTTTAGGGGGGTTCCGCAAAAGAAATTCGAAAATTGATTTTTTGTGACTACCCTATTGGTCATTATTACAAGTACTGTGATCCCGATTTCTATTTCGAACGATTTTTGCAGGTTCCCGTTATCAAACCCGGTCCACGAGAGAATGGGACCAATCGGAAAGAAAAACCTTTCAAACAAAAAAAGAATTTTTGAAATCGGTCCAGGCGTCTTCGAGTAATCTTATAACATACAAAAAAAAATCTCTGACAAATTGTATTACCTCCTCCTTTGTTGAAGTCGGTTAAAAAAAGTCAAAATCGACCCACCCTACTGTACATGCGCATTTTTAAATGCATATTTGGAAGCCCTAAAGAATCTGACTGTTTTTTTTTTAATATAGAAATACTGTATGTTTTTGTAACCAGTCGAAACTTCTAAGCTAACATTTTATTTCTAGGATTCTAATTAAATTTCTGAATAATAGATTGAAGTTTAATTAATTTCCTATAAACTTATTCCCATAAAGTTATTCTCATATTTAGAATCTATATGACAGTAACATTACTTGATGAAAGGAAAATTAATTAAATACTCCCTAATGACTTTTGAATGTCGCAAACAAATTATTTCTAATGTCCATTATTTACTATGAAGTGTGCTTATGAAACTTAAAATTAAAATAAAATAATTCAACATATTCATTTTTGCAGCAGTTCAGATCATTTAAAAACACATTACGAAACTTTTGTAAGACAATATTTTTAAAAATATAATAATACATTATTTAAAAACTAGTTATGTTGGACTGATAAAATATCTTTTTCTCGTTTTAAAGTTTTTTTTTCTGTTTAATAATACTTTGATCTAAATACATAAATGACTACTTTTGTATGTATGTCCGGGGTAATCTTCAAAACTACTGGACCGATTTTAACCATTTTTTCACCGTAGATAGCTACATTAACAGGAATCAGGATAAGCTATAATTTATTTCTAAAAAACTTAGTTTTAAAAAGTTATTATGGAAAACAGTAAATTTCATATAGTTTCCCCATTAAATGATTAAATTTTCAGTCCATTGTTGCAAAAATTTGTTGCCTTGCAACAACAATATTAATAGTGATCATAATGAAAATTTTGAACCAAGGCTTCTCTGGAGTAAGTATGAAATTTATTGCTTTCTTAGGATTTTTATATTCATCTGTGCCAATAATCGCTAACGGAGTAGATAAAAACGGAATTGATTTAGGCAACACATAGAAATGGAATGTGTTTATAGTCAAAAAAAAAAAATTCTAAATTAGGTATATAAAATGTTTTCACCAATGTAGTCAAAAGGGTAGAAACTCTTAATGGGACTTATTTAACGTGCAATAGTTGGAAATGGTCGACTCCAGTGCGATTGATGCTGCATTTTTTTTTTTTTTTTTTAATATACCAAAATTATAACATTTCCTTTTTACCTAAAAATTATTTGTAGCTTGCATTTGTATTTAGAGTGTGTAATACAGTTTTTTTTTCAGTTTATCCAGACAGAAAAAATAGCCATTGTTTACAGAAGTAGCCATTATCTATATAGATATAAACTTTAGCAATTACTTCTTGATTAAAGTTCTAATTATTTAAGATTTGAAGGATTGAAAAATGTCCATATTTTTAGGTGAAACTTGCGAATAATTTTCTTTAACTACTTAGAAACCGTTTAAAAGCGCAGGTAACACAAATTTATAAGAGAAGAATATTAAACTACTCTACTGGTGACGCCGAAAGAACTGCCAGGTGAGTAGTTGATAGATGAAAGTTTAAACTCCCGAAGGCATATATCGGAAAAGAATGGTATTTTTAAAAACGAGTTTGGTAATTCTTGAAGTTTTAAATATAAGTATATGAACATATATGTATCATTTTTTGCGTGATACGCACATATGTATATGTATATATATATATATATATATATATATATATATATATATATATATATATATATATATATTGCTAGATAATAGTATTGCTGTCATCGTTTATTGTAAATGTATGCTTCAGTTAGCATTTTTTCTATTCAAGTATGTTTCTGATTAAAAACAAACGTAAAAAGCAATACTTCCTAACGATGTAACATATACTTTTCTTCAATTTTTCAATATCAGAATTAATATAAAGTTTCTATTGTGTTGAAAACATTAAAAACATGAGACTGCAAATAATAGTTTTGTTTCTTTCTGTTGTTCACAAAAGTAGGTCATTAGTTTGAGATTTACAATTTATTTTAGATTTTGCAAATTTATATTAAGTACACTAGAAGAGTATTTCAACAAATTATAAGAGCATATTACTTTTAAAATTTTTCAAACCCTTTTTGTACAGAATACTGAAATGCTTTCGCAAATACAGGCTTTTAAAGAAACATGACTCTCACATTTCAAGAAATTAGGTAAATAATTAATGTTAATCAAATACAGCTGCGTAAGTTGTGCAATATCTTTAAAATAAGAGCTAAGAAAATGAACAATTAATGTATGACATGGATTTTAATGGCGGAAAATTAAACTTCCATTCGGGAACACAAATTCATTAGTTGAAATTTAGAAATAAATAAACTTTTTGTTATTTTTTGCGTTAAGACCAAAGGAATATGTAGTTAAATGAAACAAAATTAAAAAAAAATACATCTAAAATGTTAATCAAAAGATTTGATTAGTATTTTATTAAATATGATTCGAAACGACTACTTTTCATGTTCACAAAACATCACAGTTAGAAAAAAAATGGACATGAAGGCAATTAATGGTTTCAATCTAATAAAAGTAAACTTTTGTCTTTTTTAAAAGGACTGTCTTGAGTGAGTAAAAAAATTATTAGAACAGTGGACTTACTTCGTTCTTTGGAGAATATTTTTGTGAAGGCTAATGCTGTATACAGTGGGTGTACCCGTATTCGTAAACAGCATATGGACGACGTACTTTTGATAAAGATAATAGCAGTTATTGAAATCAATGACTTTTTCCGATCTCAATAACTTAAAAGCATTCAAGGAAGATGTTTTTCCTTTGTTTTCTTTAAGTTTTTTACCTTTTGAATCTTTTTTGTTTTGAACTTCAAACTTCAGAGATATAGAGGAAAAATTATTCCTACAGTATTTTTCTTTATTTCGTCCAAAGAATGATGTATTGATAATGGAGAAAGTTGAATCATGCATTTATTCATTATTTTTTAAGTTTGCATTTTAAGAGATTTTCATGTTTTAGGCGTGTTGAATTGAGTTTGATAGTTTTAAGAACAAAGTAATTATGTACAGGTTCCTTTTTCAGAACACAGTGCTTCGTACTGATCAAGATAAAGTGTTTAGGATTCCATACATTGGAAATGGTACTGATAACAATTGCATAAAGTGTTTTGCCACAATCGAACGTTTTTCTCTCTAATACTGATTGCTTTATCTTAAGATATAGCGAAATAATTCAGACACAAAAATTCAGAATCAAGTACAATACTTTTTTGTGATCTAAATCTTGGCAATATCAGGTTATAAAAAATAATATGTTAATTAATTTCAGAGAAAAAATGAATTAAATTAATTCTATAATGCTTTTATTATGAAATATATTGCTATTCGCTAAAAAAAAATGGCGGAAATATCTTCTACAGATTCATTAATGAGAATGAAAATAACCTCCAACTTAACTAAAAGATAAAAAGTGGGAAAGAGCTTTTGCCACTAATGTTAGCTTCTTAAGTTCTTCTATATCTTGTCTTTCTTAGATAACATAAATCAGATTAATCATAGAAGGGATGTGGGAAAAAGTTAAGAAGAAGAAGTTGTTATCATGAGAAAAAAATGCTAGCTTTTAGCACCTTTAGTTATTGGAACTAATGCCTTGAAAAAATCCCGTTAATATTATGAATCATCACTGTTCGCAGTGGAATCACTGATAGACGTTTCTAGTTTACTTTCTTGTGAGAGTAAATAAGAGGTAAAACTTAAAAAAAAATGACTGGATACCAGAAGGATTTTATTATTGTAAAAATATCTCTGCTAAAAACTATAAAACATCAAAAGTAAGGGAAAAAAATTAAATAAGTCTTTTTTTTTTCTTTTTTAACAGTAAGGTAATGAAATGGGATGCTGATGGGCTTATGTAGGTCGGTCAGAACGTTGGTCTGTCTCTCGGTCTCGTCCTTCTAATAACTTTTGAGGAATCTTGCACGGAAGATCTAGCACAGGAAACAGGCTAGATCTTCCGCAATTTAAAATAATTTTTTGTTTCATGTTTTTTTTTTTCTTTTTCGGAACAATTTAGCATTTTTTCAACAGTACAGAAAAAAACCGTAATAGTGCGTTTGACGAAATACTAAAATTTCATCAATCAAGGCTTGAAAGGAGGATTTGCTTACATTAGTTCACACTTTGGAACTGCTGTATAACTTATAGTTCAGAACATAGATAAATAACATAGCAACTTATATTAGAAATGATTTTTTGATCAGTTGAGATTAAATTATCATAGAAAGTTTTGAGTGAACAGTAAAATTAGCTTATTTTTTATTCAACTTTCCCAATTTCTGAAACATTTATGAGAAAACAGGAATTAATTTTGTTTATTTCCTTAATTTTAATCATTCTTTAATTGAAAAAAAAATGTAGTGAGTCATTATTTGATTTTTTTAAAAATATACACTCCAAATGTAGGCAGACCCCTCAAGTAAATTCACAGGGGAGAAATGAAAAGTTTTTCCAAAAGCAGCTTAAAAACAGTGCAACAGTTGCCTTTTATGTCTAAAATATAATAATGATTTTCACACAATGAAAGCAAATTTGTAATTTGAGAGTATTTCTCTTTTTTTATGTACAGCCAATTAACTTAATCACTTTTTATCCCTTTGTTAATTATCACCTTGCCAGTCAAAATTACTGAACAGAAGAATAAAATTTAGAAAACTTTAGAAGAGGAGATTTTGAAAATAATTCAAGGAATTTAATCCTCTAGATAAGCTGTAAGGTAAGAATATAATTAGTGGTAATCAATGGTTAACTTCTTAGCATCGATAAATTAATGCTGCATTAATATCCTTAAATTAAATTTGTGCCAGAAATGCTCATATTCTTGAAATAACAAAAGAAATCAATACATAAATAAAACACTTTAATTTACACTTTTTACTTAACTATTTTTTTAAAAATTAATTTTGAAAGATAAAATTAAATAAATCAACTACTTTTATGGTTGCATTTTAAAAAAATATTACCCGCTTGATTGAATACTACGAGCAATAGAATTGAAAAATAAAAACCAGTGAACAGCTAATACTAATTTTTAATCAATTTCGAGTGATAAAATTTGTTTGTGTATTTCTAACTTTGTTTTTCCTCATTAAACAAAATAAACAACTAAAGAACCAAAGTTAGCAGATATGATCACCAACGTGATCTACATACAAAATTAAATCATTAAAATTAGTGCACTGAAGTTTATTTCGGGGGAAGTAGAAGATGCTTAACATCATAAAATTTTTCACATTTTAATAGCACAGCATTAGTACAAACCATTCTTAATCGATTCTAGCAGCCTTCACACACTGCCAAAAATGAGCTTGTTTTTACAGTGTAATACTAGCAGCCGAGGTTCCATTTCAAAGATGTAAAATTCACAGTAATAAACTGTAAAACTAGCAATTTTAGAGTTTCTTACTGTAAATTTAGTAATTTCAGTTTCTTGCGGGAAAATTTGAACTGTTTTACACTGTAAAAAAACAGTACAACACTGGCAGCATAGGTTCCAGTTTAAAACTAAAATGCACGGTAATAAAATATTAAATTAGAAATTTCACAGTTTATTACTGTAAAATTAGCAATTTTACAGTTAATTACTATAAAATTAGCTGCATTATACAGTAAAAACAACATTCATTTTTTACAGTGCAACTTTCACATGCTCACCCCTTAGACCCCAATAAAAATAAAAAAATACAAATAATTTCAAATAATACCTTACAAACAGCGAAGCAGCTTATCGAATTGAACAAATATTTCAAACAAGTTAATCATAAAATGAGAATTCTCTCGACAATCCAGTTTCAATAAATATGCGGATTTCATCTTTCAAGAAAAAAAAGTTTTTTTTTGCATATGTGTGTATTTTCTAGATTTAAAATTTTCACATCCCACATGTAGTTGCAGAGACCATCTGCATTTCCATATGGTCCATAAACAAAATGATATGATTAGAAATATTCTGATGTAGTTGGTTTTAAAAGAAAATAAAAATATAGTCATGAAAATCATCATATTTTATCTTTACAATATTAGTAAAACTCCTTCTTAGTCATTTTATCGACTTTCCCTTGCTCTCATCTTAGCCTAATCAAACTAGAAAAATGCAACGAATTTTATATAATACTGTATTAAACAGCGAAACAGCTTATCAAATGGAACGAACAAACACTACGAACAATGTAATCATTTAACTAGAATTTGCCTCGATGCTGCTCCTGAAAAATGTATCCGAATTCTAACACAGAGGTAACAAGGGTCGAAATGTTAAAAGGATCGTTAGGCATGCCGTTATTACCACGGGCTATTAATTTCAAGCTTAACATTCCAGCTAAGAACTTCATGCCATGCTCATTAATAATTTTTGGAATGCTGTTGGCTTACCCTAAGATAATGCGGGCTCATTCTTTGGTCGAAGATGAACGAGCTTTCTTGAGGGATTCGAAGAGAGGCTTTGGCTTGATGATATTTCGTTATGAAATGAATTACTAAAATGGATTAAATATTCAATCTGTCGTATTCAATAACTCATTATTTCTTCTTTAGTAAATAATAAACTGATCTGCATAATTTATTTGAGAAGCTAAGATTCGTTTATGCGGCTTTTAATTCAGAGTATAATTTATGGAGATAGATGAATTTTGGTACGACAAAGAACCTCAAGAAATTTGGTTTACCAAATTTAATTCTTAAGGGTGATATAAGAATGAGTTAGCAATATCCATTCATTATTGTTGCTTTTTAAGCGTAAGTTAACGTAGTTAGTCGGTCATTTAATGTCACTCAAAATAATAAATCAAAACAATTTGTTTTTCACTATTTGACAGTTGATTAAATGAAGTATGAGATGCATAGATTAAAGGAAAAGGATAGTTTATTTGCCCAATTTTATTATAAAAGTAAGTTACATGTGTTGTTAGGAACTAAGCAGACATGACACTAGTTAATGCAAAGTTGTCTAAATATTTACATAACTGACTTCTTTTCAAATATAAAAGCCAATTTAACAAACCATTTCCATCTTTTTAAAAGACAAACTTAAAGCAACACAACACCACTATTTGTTTCACTCATTTATTTTACTAAAGAAAAATGCTTGAATAATAAAGTTAGTATTTTTTTTAATGTCGTAGTATTTAATCAAGTCAAAAAGCAATCAAAATAGGTTTAACTAGATGTAACAATTACATTAATATATTTATTTATTTACTTTATGTTTACTTTTTGCAGCTTAATATTTATTAATTAGAAAAGACCAACGTAATACATAGTCTCGCAATGGAAGTTGAAAGTAGGCCTTGTTGTATGAAAATATATTTTATGGGAAAAAAATGCGTGTGAATTATATTGATAATTTAGCCAAAATATGATGAAACAACAAAAAGTACTAATTGCAGTTTACAAGTTTTAAGTGACAGAAACTGATATAAAGTAAAAATCTTGACATTAAAAATACTGTGGAAAAAATGTTTATTTTATTTTTAAGAAAAAATCACTAAGAATACGTAATACGTCTTAAGCTTTTAAAGGGATTGCGTATATTTAAGTTATCTACGTAATCAAGAATAGAAATCACTAGCTCCCATCACTGTTTCTGTTTTCCCCGTAATCAAAACACATAATGTTTTTTAAAATCGCAGTTTATTTTTCAAAGAAATTGTCAAAAAGTTGAATTTTTGTCTACCAGTTATCTTAAGAGAGTTCGATTATGGATGCAATGCACCAACTAAAATTTGCTAATTTACTGGAAAGAAGGGAATTACTGCAATAAATACATTGAAGTTTCGTTTCAATTTATCCTACTGAAAAAAAATAGATTTTTTACTAATGTTTTCCTTTTCCTTGCTCGTTAAATAAAGTAATTAAAAAATATGGTTAGGGCTCCACACTACTTCCTTTTACATTTAAAGATCCTAATAGAGTCCTTAGAAATTAAAAGTGCTTTGATTGAGCAGGATAACAATTTAAGCATTTACAACCCTAGTTTGACACGAATTTATGCAAAAAAAAAATGTTTTACAGTGATATCAGGGATATTTAATTTTTTAAATATCCCCGATTTTAACACCATTCTGTGGATTTTTTTTGCAAAATATCACCAATAGCGACAATGTGAACCCATTCAAAAAATCCTTTTTTGCCAAATTTGTCACCAACTCGCAATCAACATTTCTTGACGTCAAACACTTGGCGATCAGAACCTTGGCGATATATCACCAAGTGGTCGCACCAATTCATATCATTTAAGTCTGCATTGAAATTAACACTGATTTACCCCCCCCCCCCTCAAGGGGTAAAAGACCCCCATGGGGACACATTTCAATGCAACCACAAGCGGAGGTGCATAAATAGACCCCTCAGGACCTACCTGCCAAGCTAGAAGTTTCTACTGCATACTGTTTTTGAGTTATGCGACATACATACGCACATACAGACAGACGCACATACATACATACATACATACGTACATACAGACAGACGCACATACATACATACATACATATATACAGACGCACATACATACATACATACATACATACATACATACATACATACATACATACATACATACATACATACATACATACATACATACATACATACATACATACATACATACATACATACATATATACATACATACATACGCACATACATACATACGTACGTACATACAGACGCCACGAGAAAACTCGTCGTAATTCACTCGGTGGTGGGCGAAAAAAAATTTTGGGGCATTTATATGTTGGTAGGTATATATGCAAGTGCTGACACATCGAAAAGACTACTCAGCATTCATTTGGTGCTGAGAAAAATGAAAATTGAGACCTAAATTTGAATGAAATTTCTTTTTGCGGTCACAATATTCCCTTTACTACGTAAAAGGAAGTAAAAACCATGGGGTAGAAGCTGAAGATAATCTATCTTGTTAAGAGGTTTTTTCTTGATGTTAACGATTTAAAATTAACGCATTTGAAACATTTATTAAAGCAATACCGAGTAAGATTTCTTTAAACACTTTTAAATTTTCCTTTTTGAAAAAAAAATGCTCAAAAATAATCTATTGTATGTTTTGCTTGGGCTCTGAAAAATATCATTTTGAAACATTAAGACATTCATAAAAATCCAATTTATTCCATCATAAAATGTGTTTTAAACTGCCATTCATTTTAAAATGCCATCTAAACCGCACCCTTGACTCGTATATTCTAAAAGTGTCAAGACCGATGTGTAGAACGTGCGAAAAGGAACATATTTAATTAAATACTTTAATATGATTTTAAACTGACAGTTTTCAGTTGAACTCTTAATTATGCTCTCGGAATTTTGAGCAAACACAGGATCAAAACAAGTGTTTCTCATTTACATTTCAGAAATATATATGGGTATTGACATTGTGCGATGTTTATTTAGAGTTTTTGAATAGTCTAACGTTTTGTGTATATATTTTTATATTGAAAAATTTTTACTTTAGAACAAATCTAACTACATCTATCTAAACTAATTAAACTACACTAACTAAGCTAGCTACTACTATATAAACTAAATAAATAATTTAAGAAAAATTAAAAATAAATAAATAAAAACAAAAAAATTAATACATTAGATGACTTGAAAAATATGCACTGTTTAATTATTTTAACCAAGCTTTTACTGTAATGTGATAATTGTAGCAACATATTTTGATTATATTTGTAAACTTTGATTTTATAACAAACTTTATTTCTATTAAACACTGTGAGTCTTTCTTTTTGATCATTTTATACTAAAATAAAGTTCGGAATGCCTCATTTCTGGGTAACATTACAGGATTTCGCAGATTTTCACCTATTTCCTGTGAAAGTCAATTTGTTTCCAGATAAATTTCCTGAATTGATACAAGTTGCGGAATATTCACTGCTGTGAAAAATATTTTTAGCTACCAGTTGGAATATATATATCCAACTTCTTTTTTTTTTTTTTTTTTCGCCTTCAGTTCAATAATAGCTGCGTTTCACTGAATTTGCATAAAAAGGGCAATTGCTGTCTTTGGATACTGTAGCTTTGCAGGAAATGTAAGCAAATAAGCTGTTCAGTCATTTACTTGCAATTTGCCATAGTTTGGCCATATTTGATAAAATGCTCCAAGTGAATTTCTGGTAAAACAAGGAAGGTACTAAAACGGTTTCCACTCACCAAAGTTTTGTTAAAACGTTTCCGATTTTTTTTACCGTAACGTATATTTATTTTATTGTGAAGGTGTCTGAATCATTCAGAAAGGTTGATATAGTTTTACGGGAAACTTTCCAGATTTTTTCTGACGTATTGGTCACATCAGCTGTGGCGTTTTGTAATTTTTTTTGCAGTTGAAAAATCACCACACATTTATATCGTTATTTTATCTATGGCGATTATAGCGTAATAGTTGTTTGATCACAGCATTATGTGTAGAATAACTTTCTTAGCGTAATGTGTAATAATGATATGTCATGATCCGAATTATTTTTAGGAACTTCTTAAAATAGTATTCCGCAATAACACGAACTGACATCAGCTTGTTCTTTATTTTGCTTCTAGCTCTAACTAGGTAGGCCATGCTCGTGCAATAAAGTTAAAAAAAAAAAAAAAAAAAAGCTATATGAGCGCATGTAAATTTTCCACACTGTTCTGAAATGGAAAGAAAGACTTCGTTTCATCATTTAAAATGCACACATGTAATTTTATTTCGATTCCAAGCATTATCGATGAAGTAATAAAATAATTCTGATATATTGACTACAATTTCCCGTCAATACTTCCTTTAAACTAAAGTAGGATTTATCTCATTAAAATACGCTTAAAATCATTCAAAGCCACGTAGCTAAGTCTTTTAAAGTTAACGAATAAAATTATCACTTACAACATCCATTCCGAAAAAAAATGCTGATAAAAAAGGAGTGAATTTGAAAATTTGTGACTCAGAATAAAGTGAAAATATTCTCAAGCCTTGAACAAAGAATAATTGAAATAATTAGTACAATAAGGACTAAACGAAATTCAATGATTCAATAAACAATAATTTTATTAAAATATGTGCTACAGTTACGACAAATGAAAATCCATATCAAGCCATGACTTAAGTAGAAAACTATACTACGTAAAACCAGAAGATTTTCTTTTTTTTTTTTTTTTGCAATTTTTTACAGAGTAAGCAAAATGCTTTAAGTATTTTAATATGAGAAAGAGAATGTTTAACTGTTCAATTTTTTTTTTCTGTCAGTATAGTTGTTCAATAAATATTTTCTTATAAATCACAGTTAGCATCAATTTCGACCACATGGTTCCAACTCATACTACTAAAATCAGTTTGTTCAATCATGAAATATTTAAATTCATGTTTTGCAACATCGGACATTTTTTTTTTTTGTGTTTAGAAAAATTAAGTAGATTACATAGCGAAGATCTCGGTTACATATCGATTCTTTGGAAAAAGAAAAAGCAAAAACTACATCATTTCCTGACCCTTGTTTTGCTGAATGTAATCGAATGAAAAACTTTTCTGGGAATGAAATGCCTCACAACTTACAGTAAAGTAGTAATATCAAAATATTTACTTCATCGATTAGGGACAAAAAAAAGAAGAGAAAAAGAAAAGCCTGGTGTACTACAATCGGACAATTGTTCCTCATATTGTATCTTATTTAAAAAGTAATAAATAAACTCATAAATAGGATGAAAGAAAAAACCAAAAAAATGCTATAAAACATTATTGTTTTAGAAGTATCATTTTACATTTATTTTAATGTAAGATTATTATCACACATAAATATCAAAGTGTTTATTTCCCACAAATTCTTTATCTATAATCAAATGCATTAAATGTCACTTTGGCAATCTTAAATTTCTTTATTTTGGGTCGAAACATTAAAAGTACAACAGTAAATTAGAAATTTCTACTAGTTTCTAATACTTTTCCTTAATGGATAGATCTTATTCCTGCAGTTGAAGTATTTTTATACTTTGTACATCAATATATCCATTCTTTAGTTACTTGTTTACAAATTAAAACAGCTAATGAAGAGAAAATGTGTCTTGTTACTAGTGAAACTGTAATCAATATGCGTTCCACGCTTTATCTCAATTTAGATTTGTGAATCGATGTTTCTGAATGTGTGCGAAAATGGCCATGTTTAATTGCATACGTTAATATGACATCTAAGTGACAGTTTCCAGTGCGATCCTTATTATTCTCGTAGTTGTTCCAGTGAAAAATTTATGAAAACAGATTTTATACATCATGAATTAGCATTTTATACCATTGCAGTTAAGTGCATAGGAGTTGAGTATTTAAGTGAGAGTTGCATATTATCCATACAGTGCAATAACAGTGTATAAATTATTTCAACTTGAAAATAATGTATAATTTACTAAAATGAAATTAACAATACCAATACATGTACTATTTTAATATTAGCTCAGTGTATTTAATAGTATAACAACAGCAACAATGTGTGAAGCATATTGATAGTAAATATTTAACATTAATTTAGCATATAGCAGCTCATTTTATGCTTTCCACTACTATTGGATATCCAGGGCTCATAAAATGAGTTTTACAAGACTATTGCATGGGTAACAAACAAGCAGATAACACTAACGAAGCTACCCTTTTCACACATACTAAAATACCCAATTATCGAAAGGCCTAATATTGACTTAAGTATGCTTTCTAGTTGCAAATAAACAATCATCAATACGCATTAATCTCAGAGAATTCCTAGGCATTTATAAAAATATGGGCAGTTTTTTTAAGAATTTCGGAGAAACTGAATTGTATTATAAATGCTGCAATAAACTTTATTTTACGAACTTTTGAAAAACAAAATTCTACTGTTTTAAAGTAATCTCTTAGACATCTGCCAAATTTAATTGTTTTTTTTTAATTTTTTTTTAATTATTTTTTTTATCTCGTTGAAGGAATACAAGCTAGATTTCATGCAGAAAAACATTTTCTTTTTATTTGCTAGCTTGCTGTAGCTGTATACACCAAAATATTAACAAAAAAAAATAATAATAATAATAATAAAATGGGGACTCTTTTTTGTGTATAAGTTTTAGATAGGCTTTGAGATTAAGCGTTATAGTTTTCGCTTAATTTTGATTTTCAAAATTATTACATGTGTCTTTGTTTTAAGAAATCCAGAGCTCAATACTATTTATGTCTATTTACACATTACTTTTTTTACGTTACTTTAAAGTTACATTATTATTTTGAGAATTTGCATATAATAGCTGAAATATCTACGCTCAATGAGATGTAAAAGTAAGCAGCCAATTTCTAGAGGGGATTGGAAGCACTCATTGACTGATTGGGGAGCTAAGTTTTAAATCACAAACTTTAATGACGTATATTATTACTATTATTCGCTTATAATTATTTTGAAACGATTTAGACTTGGAAGTTTCAGACACTTGGGGGTTCTTTAAAAGGATGTTCTCATACCAAATAATCTAAAAACATCCATGATAGCTGCAGCATCGTTTGATATGTTTCACATTTACCACCAATTACTCTTATGCTATTTTCCTCCCAAAAATATGATCGGAAAGTCTAAGATAAACCAAACGCCAAATTCAGAGCAATTTTTTTTTTACATACCTGATATAGTATAAGAGACTGATGTAGTCAGATATGTGCAGTTAAAATTTTGTTGCAAAAAAAACAATTCTTTTCAAAAACAATCAATAGGTGCTTTTTTGTGAGTACAATTTTTAATATTACCAAAATTCCTACTCAAGATGCTCTGAAACATAACATTTAGTTAAAATACATGCATAATAGTAAATCACTTTATTCTAAATTCAACTATCAAAACAATTTTATAAATTCATATTAAATTCTACAGAAGAAAAATATACACTCAGGCACATTGAAAATAGCGACCCAAGAAGAAAGCATCGGATTGAATTTGCCAAGTTTCGACATTGTACAGATTCCCTGTATTTGTGTCGTTGCTCACCCTGTATTAGTTTAATTGTCTCGATTTTGAGATCAAGTAAGTCTCTCATCTGTATCATTATGGGTATTAAATTTCATTTCAATTCGATGATTTCTTCTTGGGTCGCTATTTTCAATGTGCCTGTGTGTATCTAATACCTATTGCATGTAATATATCCTGAGGAGATTCCAAATAAAGTTTTAGTCTTTTAAAACAATTGAATCACAAATAAGGGTAAACTCAAAAAGATTATTTACCAAACAATAATAGTTAAATGATCAACATTAGCTTTACCAAAATACCAAATTATTTACTATGTAATAATACAATCTCGAAATTCAAAACGTATTATTTTTAATTATATTTTGTAGTTTATATGTTATTCTTAATGGAGTCACAGAATTATGATATGAACAATCCAATGTATTTATGATAAAGTTTTTTTGATATGAATTTCATTTCCCTCGAAACTAAAACTAATAAAAATACTGCAGTATATATTTAAGAAGGATATGAGTTTAGCATTTATTTCTCATTTTATGCTGACATAAATCAAACTTTTTGGTATTTCTTTAACTATTAAATTCCTACGTTATTCCACAAAGCCATTTACCATAACCAAAACTTTAAATATGATAGAAGTTGTGTTGTAATGACGGTAATTTATCTTTGGTAAACAAAAAGCTTTTAAGATCTTTATTTTCTTAAGCTTTTCGCTTGCACATCCTTGGAGCTTTGAGTTTCACCGAAAACCATAATTTAGAAAAAACATCGACTGAACTACACAGGGGATTTCGGTTACATGATATTTTTTGAGTAATAAACTAGACGAGTTCACGATTTTTAGATGCTCTTGTTTTACGAAACGTATTTTTTCCATCGCTGTTGTAATTTCCAATGACGTTAAGATTATTTGTTTCAGCAGCGGAAACAATTTTAATGAAGCACAACGATTTTTCTCAATTTAATCAATGGTGTTTTCAGGTGTGTATTTCACACTGATCACTCACTTTTAATCTAAACTAATCACAAAATTTTATTTATATTTAAGAAAATACATGAAACATGGCAATGTGTCAAGGTATTGTCCAATACTTAAATTTATCTATATATATTTCTCTGTTTTCTGCGTTTAATGGTGCATGTTGTGTACACCTCCATTCATTAGTTTAACCAAAAACGTTTCACTAATAGTCTGTGGAGTTAGCGACAAAAACAGCCTAAATATTTCACTTCCGGATACCAGTGTGAAATTTGGTACAGAGTTTAGGTACATATATAAGAACAAAAAACCGCCGGGAGACATTTGATCAGGGGTCATGAACTCCCGTGATGACGTCATCAAGATGGCCGCTTTACAGGTAAATACGTTCGTTTAATTGCTTAAACTCAATCATAGATTAAAATATTGCAAAACTCAAAGGTATCATCTGAAAGCTCTTTAAAATAGCTATTTAGAAATATTTAATTTTTCTTTCTGAGGTCAAGGGCCCACCTGTAATGACGTCATCAAAATGGCCGATTTTAAAGGTAAATACGTTTGTTTAACTCCCCCTAAAACTCCATCATAGATTTAAATATTTCAAAACTCAACTATATCATCTGAAAGCGCTTTAAAAGATATATTTAGAAAGATTTAATTTTTCTTTCTGAGGTTAAGGACTCACCTGTGATGACGTCATCAAAATGACCGCTTTTACAAGTAAATACGTTCGTTTAACTGCTTAAAACTCCATCATAGATTCAAATATTGCAAAACTCAAATATAACATCTGAAAGCTCTTTAAAAGAGCTATTTAGAAAGATTTAATTTTTCTTTCTGAGGTCAAGATCCCACCTGTACTGACGTCATCAAAATGGCCGCTTTTACAGGTAAATACGTTTGTTTAACTCCCCCTAAAACTCCATCATAGATTCAAATGTTGCAAAACTCAAGTAAATCATCTGAAAGCTCTTTAAAAGAGCTATTTAGAAAAATTTAATTTTTCTTTCTGAGGTCAAGGGCCCACCTGTGATGACGCCATTTGAGGCCATTTTGATGACGTCATTACAGGAGGGACCTTGACCTCAGAAAGAAAAATTAAATTTTTCTAAATAGCTCTTTTAAAGAGCTTTCAGATGATTTACTTGAGTTTTGCAACATTTGTATCTATGATGGAGTTTTAGGGGGAGTTAAACAAACGTATTTACCTGTAAAAGCGGCCATTTTGATGACGTCATTACAGGTGGGCCCTTGATCTTAGAAAGAAAAATTAAATCTTTCTAGATAGCTCTTTTAAAGTGCTTTTAGATGATATAGTTGAGTTTTGCAATATTTCAATCTGTGATGGAGTTTTAAGCAGTTAAACGAACGTATTTACCTGCAAAAGCGGCCATTTTGATGACGTCATCACGGAATGACCTTGACCTCCGATCAAGTGTCTCCCGGCGTTGTTTTGTCCTCCTATGTGAATTAGAGCCCCACATAAAATTTCAGACTGGTATCCGGAAGTGAAATATGTTTGCACTAACTCCACGGACTATAAAGGAATACAATATTGCATTTTAAAGACGTAAAACGTACAAAGCATTCATTTATTTTTTTTTTATCTTACTTTATTTTCAAAATTTTCTCGATCAAGCCATATTAAGATTGTAGATTGACATGCAGCAAAAAAAAAAAAATTAAACAACCTTGAACATTTATATAGTATACGCAAAACAGCATCACGATTTAAACATTTCTTTAGGATATAGTAAACTCGATTTAATCTTGAGTTGCAAAATAAATACCATCTCCAAAGTGATATTGAACAAATACCATATTCGATGAAGTTATGAGCTGGTCTTCAAGGTGAAACTTTAATTCCTTTGTCTTAAAAATATTTTTTGAACTTCAGGATAATTTGTAAAACATTGATTTTCGCCCTTAGGTAGTCACAAACATTTATATGAAGGACACTCTGGAAAATGCTCCAATTTTACAGTTACATAGGCCTGTTTGTCTGCTATTTGTTTAAAGAAGCTCGATAGTGCTTTTTTGATTTCTTAGTTTTGTATTAAATGGACAGAAGCAGCGTTTTCTTCGTATTTTACGTGAAACTCTAGAAATCCCAAGGACCGATATAACGTCGAGAAACGACTAAATGAAGCAAATTAGTGTGACTTGAATCTAACTTCTCGTTGCGTAGCTCTGCTACAACGTTTGCTATTCGGTATTGATACAAAAACAAGAAAAAAAATGAAGCACCCATTAAGCTGCTTTGAACTTTTTTCCAAAACAGCAGAACATTTATATCTACCAGAAAATGGGGTGAATCGGTACAATTTTCAGCTTTGATTGTTTAAAAAAATAGTAAAAATGTTTTTTTTTTTAATTTGATTTTTTGTGTAAAAACTTTGGTCTTGCTTTGCTTTTGATATTCTAAACAAAGACAAAACATTTTGAACAGTTATTATTTTGATATATAGGAATTTAGAGATGTGCTGAATCTCCCCGCTGATAGGGGTCAGTCGGGGGAGAATAATACTGTCAAATAAAAATTTATTATACCAATAAACGTTTATGATTTATCCAAATTCAAAGTAATTTTTAACTTATGAAATATTTGAATTAATTTTAAGAAATGCTTATGAATTGAAATACAAAGATTTAACATAAGTTGAAGTCACTTATGTCACCCACAAATATGCACTTGTCCTTATAATTAGCAGTTGTGGCTTGGCTTAATTTTTTTCATAACATCTGGGATGAACGCTGCCTTTTCTTTAGTCTTTTGAAATATCTAGTTTTCTGGAATCGCCCTGTAATATATTTGCTCACTTATGCATCACAGTCTATGTGCTGGACTTCTGCTTCATAAAGTTTGCATGAGTTTTCTCCAGGTATTTTAAGTAAAAATAAGTCTCCTGGAGCAAAAATCTTTTTAAATCTGAAACTTTCTCTCATTCTAAGATCTAGTTGCTCATTAGGAGGGGTAACCTATAATAAATTATTGTCCTTGCCATGACTAGAAGAATAGGGGTTGGAATGTTGATTTTTTAAACGGTTTATTTTAAATAAGTTTGAATTGAAACAACAGAACAAAGTGTTCCGATTCACACTTTAAATCCTTATCCTATGACATTTTGAAGAATTTGTCATTGGTAAGCCCCAATTAAAATATGTTGTATCTTCTAATGTGGTACTCTGTGGCTCAGATACATGCATAATTAAAAAATTATATTCTTAGGTTTGAAATATAAGGATGCCTGTATACTTACTAGTGTTTCCAGAATGACAAAAATATTTTTTTGCTACTTTTCGTGATATTACTCTCTAAAAAAACTTAACGGCCAAAAATACCTAACGGTACATTTATGAAGAATTTCTTTGTATGATCAGGAAGTTTTGTTCCGAATCCCCCTGTTGTTCCTATAAACCCCATTTAAAGGTACAATTTTAGTGGAGAAGAGAAAAAAATCTGAAATACTCCTTTATTTGGCACCATTTTGCCACATGCCATTTTTAAAAATAAAAAAGCCGGCCACCTCGTCTAGTGGTCAGCGACGTCTGACCGTGATACGGTGGCCCCGGGTTCGAGTCCCGGCTGGGGCATGGGCGTACTTTCTCTCTCTCTCTCTCCTGTCATTGTCCTTTCTGTGTGTGTGAAAGTGAGTTATGAATGGATGCCTACCCTATGAACGGGTCCTTATGGCATGTGTGTTGAGCTTAAATCGGTCTTTCACCTATATGGTGCTCTTAAAAACGGAAGCCGTATCTTTCCTGCTTTAAATCGAGCAGATTTCATCTACTCGGGTTCGGATACCCTAGTGGTATTAGAACAACAACAACAACAAAAAAAATAAATAAATCACAAGAATGGTACCTTGTTGCTCTTCCAGCAGCAACTGACATAGCATCATTTTCTACAAGATAAATAATTAGATTAAAATGGAAGAAAGTCCCTTGTTCATTCAGGAAAATGAATATTAATGAGTATTTAAATTAGAAATACATTGCTTACGTGCGAACCGACTATGAACAAAACAAAGGGCATTAAAACTTTTATAGAACTTTACATTCTTCATCGTTTCTTTTTCTCTAATGTAATTAGCTGCAATTATGCAAATTAAATATACTTTACTCCTTCCCCAAGCTAAACATACTTATCATGAATAATCAACACTTACAAGAAAATTTCACCAAGGAGCATGTTAAGGATTATCTTCAAGATACCATAAAAAAGTCATCTTAATTGTTTAAAAGGAAGCGACGAAAAAACAGGAAATGCGCTTGATTTAATATTTGTGAAGGGAAAATCGGATTATTGATTAGCGCTGCTGACAAGCCAGTAAGAAAACCTCATTAAAAAGTTCTATATATATATATATATTTATCACCTGTTTTTTCCCGTGTGTTTGTTGTAACGATCTCTCTTTTCTTGATCTTGTTTTTAGTATAAAGTACTTTGTTATCATACTTTTAATTTTAGTGCAAAGTTTCCGTAAAGTTAAAATAAATAAGAAATGTAAGAAGTTATACTTCTTAATTTCGAGGTTTTTTTCTTCATTTATTTATTTATTTGTTTAGTCATAATGAGAATGATTTAAACATGCAATGGATGTTGTAGTTCATGCATTACAAGACACGCCTTAGTTTTCTATCAGAGTTTGTCAATATATAAGAAAAAATATCTACCATCTCGTATTTACTAGTAATATTTTTATTTTTCATGAGTTATTATTTTCCCAAATGTAAATATTGATTTGAAGTTATAACATCTATAGTACCAAAGATGTCTTCAGCTCTGAAAAGGATCTAGTTTACAAACAACTTGATCTTCTTCTGAACCCTTTTTTTTTTAAACAAATAACTCTGAGCTCTACAAGCCTTAGATAGTCTTAACGCTCTTAACCAGAGATTATCATTACTCTGGTGTGGCACAATTGTTTGCTGGTTGCTAATTAAAGTTACTACGTATATTGTACAGCATTAGCCTTCCCATTTGATAACATGATTGAAATCGATTTTTTTTTTTAAAGAAATTTTCTTCTTTCATTGTTTGTACGGATGCCTACCAATCTTATTTTTAGGCAGTAACTTCTTTTTTTTGTCCCTGGATCACAAAACAGTGCTTAAAGGTTTAAAGTAAATTAAGTTAAAAACAACGTCGTCTTCCTCCATGCACCAAAACTAAAAAACTAATGGTGTTGCCCAATTGAGTAACCCTCAAAATGCTTTCAGCTTTCCTCCAATAAAATAGCGAAATTTTTACGCGGGTCATATTAGAGAAGGTAAAACTGAATTTCAAATATATTCTGTCTTTCACTTTAGAATAGAGCATATCTTGTCACTGTCCCTCCAAATCATTTGTCGTTTGGATCATTCTCAGAATTTTAATTTTTTTTATACGTTAGCTGAGTGATGCAGAAATCACTTGGTTCCTTTAGTGGTTAATTGCCCCAGAGTATAACGTTTCATTTATAACTAAAATCAAATTATCTTGGTTATTTTTTAGTTCTTATACCACATTTTCCTACAAAACCACAAAATGACAATATAATCATGTCATCTTTACTACACAAATACATCAATAAAGTCATGTGGTTTTATTTTTTTCTCTCTGTATATTTTTGAATCTTTATGTTGAACAATACACAGGGCAAAATACTTCACGAGCAAACAAAAAAAATATCTTCAGAATATTTATTTAAAAAAAATAATAAAATCTTCTTGAAATCTAAGTATAACAGAAAATATTCTTCAGAAATTTTATTACCTTATTTCTCGTTCCTATGTGCTTAGTGACACGAAAAACTTAAGGTAAATGTGTTGTCTTCAACACTCTTATCACCATTGCCTACATTATGGTGCATGAAACGGATAGGTTCCCTTGGCCTGCGAAATAGTCCGGGTTGGAAGTAAATGTGATGTGTAATGGTAAAGACCGGCAGTTTTAGAGTCGTCTTAAAGAAAGAGATTTGGGAAGCCGAAATTCAAGCTCTTGGGAAAGAGATGTGAATAAGTTCAAGCATGAGACAAAAGGCTTTTTATTCCTAAGATCAATGATAGTGTAGATATATTTGAAAGCGAGGTTTCTTTTAACTAATTGAATAGAAATGAGAAAGAGGTGTAATGGGTTTTGTTTTCTTTAAACTTATTTTGGGATTTTACATAGTAAAAAAGGAAAACGCACACACACACAAATAGTTTTTATCTGAACTTCTTATTTACTAAATATGCACAAATTTTGTAATAGAGAAAGCGTAATGAACGACAAGTCTTTAAATCTTAACATACTTTCTTAAAGTTGTTTCTGGAGATTATCAAATTGGTTTTTCATTACCCCCCCCCCCCAATAATAATAATTTTTATTTCTATATGCTTATCCTAGCTCTACAAAATACGTATGATTTGTTATGTAGTGGATAGAATATACTAAATAAGATAATTGTTGTAATAACATATACTTGAAGATTAAGGAACTATAATGTTTTATTTTGGATTGATATTTTGTTCTAATCATAACGCATATTTAATTCTGATTCCAGACTATTGACATCTACTGAAGTAAGATTGCGTAGTTATCTCTGGGTTTTGGTGAGCGATAACGAGTAGGGAGCACAACGCACTAGTTTTATTTTTAAAAAAAAATCAGTTCAACAAATATATAAAAATCGAAAATTTTAGGTTGGATATTACTGATAATTTCTCCCTCTTGAGCCACATAATTCTTGCTTGAGAGATCTCGTTTGGAATAAGTGAGTATATCTCTATGATGTTCAGTTACTTTTTTTAAAAATTAGAACAAGTTTGTTTTTATTTTGTCAAGCTAAAAGAAAAAATAAACTATAAACTGTTAAAACGACTTAAAATGTCATCGAGCTAAACAGTAAAATCTCAGTTGGACTCAAATATAACTACTTATGATCAACTTCTCAAAACTAAGTTTAAAAATAGTCATAGAAACAATAGTCACATGAGTTCTGTGTAAACGAAATCAATTTTTCAGTTGCGTAAAAGCGCAAGCTTTATGGATATGGATACCCAATCAGAGGATGGCAGGAAAACAGTTACTGCAGTGACTTTGGCATGCAAGCTTCCAGAATTTGATTAAGTGACTTAATCTTTAACCTTTGGTCCATTTGCTGCAAGTGAGTGGCAGCCTCCACTTGCTACTTGATAGCGAGAAATCGATGCAAAGGGAAACCGCTGGAAGTATTGGAAAACGTTTAAGATCCCGCTACTTAGACATCACTCTGTTTTCCACAAGAATGGGCATTTATTTAATTAGGGTAATTTTTAACTGAGGGATAGACGAAAGCTAAATGTATTTTTAAGCAGTAAGCTCACTCAAAAATATCGCAGACTAAGTGCATATAGCTCTTTGAAACCAGCAAAATATAAACCGTTTTAATTAATTTTTGTCTAGACGAGTTATAACTTACAGGAAGTAATGCTATAGACTTTTCCATAGGAAAAGGATGTGATTATCATTATTTTGATTGTTTGTTAACTTCGTTTTCTTTATTTCTTTCCTTATATTATTCTTCTTTCAGGGATAAGTACCAGCTTTCTTCTCTCTCCCTCTCTCTCTCTCTTTTTTTCTTGCAACCGCTTTCTTTTTTTTTCCCATTATATTCAAAATTGTTTCATCACTAAATCATAAACTAAATTTCTTCGAACTATATTTATGGATTACAGACTGGCTCTTATGTAAAAAAAAAAAAAAAAAAAAACGGAGAGCTTCACTTTGTTTTCCAAAGTCATGCGTGTTAACAACTAAAAGTAAAAATAGCGTCGTACTCGTTGAAATTTTCAAATTTATAGTTAAATTAGATTTTTCAAACGCCTAATAATGCTATTGGGCAATTCCATCGTTACAGACGTAACAATCGCAGACTTTGAACACAAATAATTCTGGTTTGGGCAGATGAAAGTCTTCAATTTTTTTCCTGTAGTGTAACTTGATGATGTTTATGCTACATTAAATTTGCGTGCAGATTGCTTAATTACAAAAAAATACAGAAATTAAAAACTGCCTGTTACAGACGTAATTCACAAAACAGCAAAAACTAGACTATGTCATACAACTTACAATATTCCTCTGAATTATACGGAAATTTTGAACTTTTTTTTAATACGTGTTCTAGAGACTTCAAGCTTTCTAAAACCATAAAGATTGTGTGGATTTTGACTGCTAAATTTGTGAAAAAAATTCATAAACTTGTTACGGACGAAACAAAGTGGTGTTACAGATGTAACATCTCTGATTTGAAAGTAGAAAACAGTATTTTAAAGCAGGAATAAACAAAGATTTTTGTACTAAAACAATACAGTAGCATTAATTAACACATTATTTGAATATTTTAAGTTATACTGTAACAGTTTTAGAAAATTTGGGTAAGTCTGGGGGAGATGAGAGCATATGCCGATATGTCAATATGTAAAAATAAATTAATGCATCTTAAGACAATTATTTCCAAGAAAGATAGACACAAGAAAAGTTTAGAAGGGCCTTTACACAAATTTATTTATTTGTATTCTGAAAATTAATGCATAATGGGGCTGCTACATAAAAAAATCGGGAAAAGTAAATTCCTCCCTGGAATCAGTGATTGGTCTTAGGAGAACTTAAAAATTTGAAAATGTTGGATGATATAGCAGAATACTAGTACCAAACTAAAATTTAACCTTCTTGGTGACAGTTGGTCAATTTTGATAATTTTTTTTTTGAATGAAAAAATGTGTCCTTTTTCGTCCGACGTTCTCGAAATTCGAACGGCATTTTCGTATTCTGTTCGAAAACAATGCATTTCGCGGGCTTTTGGCAAATTCGCGATGTTAGCCCACCGTTCTTCCAATTTTGGCGTCAGCTTTAAAACATTTTCTGGGGCTTATAAATAATTTTAACTTTTCCTGCAATGGAGTTTGCACACTGAAAAAAGGAAAGAGCGTCGTTGACAAATGCTGTTCTAGATCTTACTCTCTGCCAAACCTGGTGCTTGACCATACCCCCAACTCCATCCACAGCTCCCTTTCCATGTGACGTAGCAAAAAAATGCCAGTTGAGGTATAAATTATAATCAGTTATACTATATGTGTATTTTATTAATCTTAAGAAATAAATTTCAATTACATGCCGACATATTTAGAAATTTCAAAATCAGAATACCAGAAACTTTAGTATTCGTACCATATTATGCTATACACATGTATTGCTCATCCTGTACTTTTTACCTATTTAATTGGAAATTTACTTTTGCTACGGACGTAACATAGAGCCATTTGTTATGTCCGAAATGTTACGTCTGTAACAGCATTAATTTAAAAACTAAATCAGTTGCAATATTTTTAACTATGGTAGGCAATTACTCTAAGAATTTGCCAAAAGGACCATTAAGGGTTTTTTTTAATTTTGATTTTTTAGGACGTAATGACAACTTTTGCTTCTTTTTTGTTACAGACGTAACATCAAACTTCTTTTTTTCAAACTTCAATTACACCATTTAGATCAATTCAAAAGAAATTAATGAATGCATATTATTATAGTACCGTCTTAGTAGTTAAAATTGTGCTAAAAGTAGTTATTTTTGTTTTTATTTTTCGATTAGAAATATGCATTTGAAAATGTGTTCTGTTTTCTGCTTTTTACAAGTTCGTGAATATCGTACTTCCAACTAAGAAAACAAGTATTATTCTAACTCTCACCAAAAAACCAATGCAAGATTCTTAAAATATACATCTTAAGCTTGAAAATGATGTATGACATATCAACATAACTTCAATATGAATTTTTGACCAATTGGTTTCACTTTTCATGGAATGGCCCTATTATGATTGTTAAAAATTAAAACCTTTGTATATTTCAAGAAGTGTGTGCTTTAAATGCTGCATCGGCAAGTACTATTTCTCAATTAGTAGTAACAGACGTTGAAAAAAATGTAATTTTACCTGCCCAATATTATTAAAATTGTAGATTTACCGCAGTACGTGGTTGTATTAGTGATTTTGTGAAAGTCATTTTCTGGGAAAAATATTCAGCTTAAAGTATTGAGATTTTTCACATAAAATGATTATAAAGCGCATTCTCAATGATGTACTTTCAATTTATCTTATTATTAATAGAATTTTGATTTCATGAACTCATCAATGTAACAGATAATTTCATCCTTCAGAAATATTTATTCTGGCAAAGGATCACTTTCCGGTTAAGTTCGCATACAACATCAAATAACAATTTAAACTTCTTATGGGCCTTGCAATTCCATGCAAGTGGAAAAGCGTTGGAAAAATAAAACTGCAGCAATGCGTCTGTTTTGCATATTTTTTTATTTAAAAATGTTTGAAGTTTATTATTTATACTAATATTTTGTCAGAATGTAGTATTTTTAGTTTGGCAGCACTTTGAAGTTGGAAATGGAATATTTAACTTTTGGTAAGGCAAATGATCAATCTTTCAACGTTGGTAAGTTTCAATTTTTTGCTTTAGATAACTGTTTTAAAGGAAGAATAGTGATAATTACACTTTAATTCAATATTGTGAATTGCTTAAACGAATGTTTTCACTTAAATTATGTGATTTATATAAACTTCAAAAACGCACTGTTCTATGTAACGTAAGTTACCAAAAACATATTAAAGTTCATGATGTGCATAAAGAAAGGGCAATGCAATGTTAACAATGCTATATTTTCTATCTTATAAATGTGTATTAAGCAAATAGTTAAGTTTTTTTTTAAAAATATTGTTTATTTAATTTTTTGTGCTACAATCAAAATGTGCAACGTAAGTTACCGAAATATGCAGGTAATGTAAGTTACCTTAGTAGGACTTAAATACTTGCGTTTATAAAGAAAGTAAATTGTGAAATAAACCTATGTGGTTAGTAGAAGTAATTTATTCAAGAATTCCTTTAAATGTACTGTATTTACTTAATTAAATTAATCATATTTCTTAAAATATCTCTATTTGTTAATAAGATTACAATACACCTCTATTATAAATTACATGTTTCTTTTTGGCTTTTAAGATACTAATTATCTGTAAACTATATCACTGCATTCGGAATATATAAGAGGTAATTTACTAAAAATTATTCAGAAATGGACTTCTGTTATGCTTTAAAGTTTTGAAATATGTTTTGGAAAAAACAAATATAAAAATATTTTTTCTCTTACAGGTAAAATATATTTTATTCTGCATTAAAATGCCACTGAACTCTGCAGAAAGGTGCGCTGTAAAAGGGGTATGTGAAAAGTCATGTGGATATTACAGATTCGAAAATAAAAGTCACTCTTGATGGTACTAAAATATGTCAGAAAAAGCAAAATTTATCAAAACTATTTTCTGAAGATCCGCACATTGACAATCAACATTTGAGAACTAGAAATGGACAAACTGTGGGGTTTCGTTTAGTTAAGTATTTCAAGGAACAAGAAGAAAAAACAGAGATAAAAGCCGGTGAATGGTGTGTGATGAAGTACGAAAATACATTGTATCCTTGAGTTGTGACAATTATTGAAGAAAACGAGTTTAAAGTAAAAATAATGGCTGCTGTTGGAACCTATTATATATGGCCAGAAACGATAGATGAAATTTATTATGAGAAAACGTGATTCGAAAAATTGAACCTACCTGAACTTGTTAATAACAGTGACTAAATGCATTTAAAAGTTTTATGTTATGTAATATTTTCGATTGTTCATTGAATTTGGTATTAAATTTCTATAAATTCAATTTATAATTGTTAATTTTCAATATTTTGATCTAAACTAAGCTATAATTTACATTCATTAATTTTTGCAATAAAGATTTGGTTGTAAGTAAATTTTGTAACGTAAGTTACTGTAACGTAAGTTACCCAGTCAAAAATTCCCATAATTCCCAATTTTTGAAATAAATTTTTAAATTAATGAAAATCAATTCCTGAGCATTATAAGGAACTGATAAATTATACTTCAAACAAGAAAACAGCTGTAATAGAGCAGAAATTTGCCTTCGAACCAATTTTCATATTATGTCATTCCCTTTTTGTGTAACGTAAGTTACTGCCTTAATTTTGACAGCTAAATTTTGAAAAATTTTAATGCATCGAATATTTTTGCATTTATATTTGCTTTTGACTGTCATTTTCATAGAAAACTTTTATTCAAGGTTTGTATGACATTATTTGTCTGTACTGAGGTGCTAAATGCCTAAGCGTTGGTCAAAATGTAACGAAAGTTACCGTGGAATTGCCCTTATGCACAAATTCAAAAAAACCTTAAGACACCGTTCTCTCTTTTTGCCAATTTTACTTATTGTTTCATTTATCTTATTACACCAAGAATGTCATCTGTACGACTAGATACACTGCATAAAACACAACAATGCGTATTTATTTCTAATTTGAACTGAATTTTTAGGGCAATTTCATCGTCAGACTTTCAATAAGTGAAAGCCAGTTAAATTCATTGTGATATTTACCACAATAGACAAAACATAACTACTTCTAATACTCACATAAAATAGTTAATAACATTTTTTCTCTTCTTTTTTTTTTTTTTAAATTATTCTCCGAGTTCCATTGTCAGCAAAAATACATCGGTCGTACGGTTCATCGTTTGAAAAGTATAACACTTTCATTTCTGACTTTTTTTTCTTCGTTTTGCTGCTGTCATTTTGTTTTACATTTTTAACTGGTGGTTAAGCCTACACTGAATTTGGGGGACTAAAATATTTGAAAAAGTTAACATAAACTGTTGTACAAAAGTCAGATAGTAAGTTTACTGGACTTCGTAATATTTTAGTTATTATATTTAGTTTTATAGTTCGTAATATTTAATACGAAATAAAACATAATAACATTAAGGTAGTCATTTCAGAAGTTTTTGATCAATATACATAACAAAATATGGCGTGAATATTTTAGTATTTACCAAAATGTACTGATTAAGTTACATCTACGGAGATTTGTTCTAATCTGATTCTAGAATTTGAAACAGTTACAATTTCCTTTTGTGGGTAATAATGTCATAAAATTAACGAATAAACATTATTCCCAGCTTCCTAGAACGGAATGTGGAAGCCTATTTGCATTTTCATTTGCACTTACATTCTTTCGTAAAGGAAACAAGATAGTATTAAGTAATTCATAAAGTTAAGAGGATATGGCATTTACTAAGGAAACTGAAGATAACGTTGAAAGAAAGAATTTTAATTAAACTGAGAAATTTCCTATTACTATTATTATTATATGAGTATGTATCGATTGTATGACTGTTGTGTCTTTTAAATGTACTACATACTCGTATATTCCCACGGCTGAATGTCTGGTTTATCCTTTCATTTTTTCAGCTCTTAAATTTGTCCTTTTGTTTTAATTAAATGTTTAAACCAAAATAGCTTGGATTGCGATTGACTCAAGGTGTAAAAGTAGCGTTAGTAGTACTTTTTTGGTAAAGTACTTTTTTGGTAAATCGAAAATTTCAAGTTGACAGAAAGTGCCCCGTACAAACCTGCATCAACCGCAAAAAAATATTTAAATTAAAAAGTACTTTGGTCTTTGGCAGAAGACCTAAATTTAGCAATTGTCTTCTACTTTTTTTCCTCATTTTATAATTATTATTTTTTAAATATATTTAAGGATTTTTTTTTTCAAGCTAAAAAATGTAATGAACTAAACAAAATATAATTGTTGTTATTGTTTTTTACACTGCCATGCGATAGTTAGACATCGCGCAAAGTACTAAAGAAAAGGCTTTTTCAAGATTCAAGTTAAAATTTTCCACTATAAACATACTATTAATTTTAAATTGTTTGTAACTGTTGGTTTCCGAATTCGTTAGCTTATCAGCTATTTTCAGTGCAAATTTTATGTTTTTTTCTGAATAAAAATTATTTGGATTGATCTTTTGATGATACTGAACAATAATTTAAACACAAAATGAGAGTAACAAAATATTTTTCAAAACATCATTTTCATTTTGTTATGCAGCACTATTTTTTTACAAGAATAGAATGTAAAAGAAAAAGCACCACAGCTTGTGGATTGTTCAATAAACCCAGGGTTAGGTTAACCGTATCTAGCATGTTACATAAGAGACAAAAAATATTTTCACCAGTAACATACTAAAACGAAGCTTTGTGAAAAACGCAAATTATGCAACATTTTGATTTAGTAATTTATTTAAAACCTTTAATAGCGAAATTAATTAAGAATTTAATGTTAAACTAACGAAAACACTGTGTACAAATGTTTAGAAAACAAAAATATTGTTATGCAACAACAAATTTTACAAGAATGGAAAAAAGGCATTAAAACTTTAGTAAAAAAAATAAGATGTTGTTTTTATAATATAATGCAGCAGATTGTACAGTAATTTTACAGTAAAAAACTCTAAAGTTGCTAAATATAAGATTGCTAATTTACAGAAATAAACTATAAAGTTGCTTTTTTCACAGTTTATTACTGTGCATTTTACAGTTTTAGACCGGAACCCCTGCTGCAAGTATTATTGTGTTGTTTTACCGTATAACACATCTAATTTTATCTCAATAAACAGTTATTTTTACAATAATAAGCTGTGAAACTGATAATTTAAACAGTAATAAATTAAAAAATAGCTGATTTTACAGTATTAACTGCAAAATATCCAGTTTTACAATTTTTTACTGAGCTTTTACAGTTTCAAACTGAAAACTTTGCTGCCAGTATTATACATACTTTATGTATTTATTTTTTTCAGTGTCGTGGTTTGTACAATAAAGAAAATGTTGGGGTTATGTAGACTGCACCTAACATCTTACATAGCAAAACTATAATCTTCTCATCCATTACGTATTAAAAGGTGATTACTGTAAAAACAAACATTATGTAACAGTTTAGTTAAGTAATTCATAAAAACCTTCCAAGCATTAGTTAAGAATTTGAAGATTTTAAAATAACGAAAGCACTGTGTACAAATATTTAGAAAACAAAAATATTTAAAGCTACTCTATGCCAACAGAAGCAGAAAGAAAGCCAAAAGTGCAATTTCCATTCAATGTTTTTTCTGAACAAAGGATGAAATATGCATATCGTTTACTTAGAAATAGGACATGTATTGTGCATTTATGTTTCCCTCTCGGGTACTTTGACTGAACTTCAAAGCATATTTGCTGTCTAACGGATCACTATCGGCAGCTCTAGTGGAAAAACATGAATTATTCAGACAATACTTTCGGTAAACACAAAATTATTTTCAAAAGACGGAACATAAAAGTATCTATTCGATTCGCTTAGGTTCTGTTTTCAATATTGAGATGTGGTATGAGATGACTTCATTCAAAAGAAAGCAATATTCGATTCGTTTTACATTATCTAATGATTTTAATTTCTCAATCTGAAGGACACTTAAAACCTTTTATTAAACAACTTCAAAATTTTTGAATTACAATATATGTAACGACTCTGAATAATTTCGTAAAATACTAATTTGGTTAAAAAATGAACTACCGCAAATCAGGGTTACTTGGACCCTAGGGGGTTACTTGAGCCCACTACAATAAAATGATAAAATCTAGGTTTGGTACCTACTAGTTGAAGACTTGCACGTAGTTCCTCGTTTCTCCACTAAGTAGAAGCCCTCTGCAGTCTCTAACGCTAGTACCAAACCCAGATTTTATCATTTTACTGTGGGCTCAAGTAGCCCTCTTCTGGGTCCAAGTAACCCTGATTTACGGTATGCAATAAGGTGATAGTGAGATATGGTGTACTTCTTTAAATTCCACCACTTATTTTAACTACCGTAAGTTTTATAAGTTGAATTCAAAAAAATAGAAAGAAATGCATAAAATGTAATTAGCTTATCATTGCTTACAATTTCACTCTTTCATTTTTCTTGTCTTTATAAATGCCCCTGACGGTAATGAGAAACAGCTGAAAAAAAAACCAACGTTTCACTTATCTTTTATATTGAATGCATTAAAATGTAGACTATAATACTTAACTTTCAGCTAATTTTAATTTATATAAGGTTAAAAAAAGTTTATTTATTATTGAGGATGCTCTTTCTCAAAGATTAAAAACACTTTGCTTTTTTATAGTAAGTATATGGAATTAATCTGATGCTTTGAAGTGTATACTTGTTTTTAAATGTTCTATAAATTCAAAAAATCAATGGCAGTATAAATGAAAAGCATGACAGCATAAATAAATGCATTTAAAGTAAATTTTAAGTGCCTATTTTTTCGCTCAAACTCATTAAAAATCAACGTTAAATACATTAGACTAAAATACGATAAATTAACTTTATAATTTAACCATTATTTAAGAGGCGTATTAGCTCCAATTAAAATAGTACTCTAAATTACTTTGAACTCAAATTGAGTCAATACAAAGTACTTTAATTGTTTAATGAAACTTGCCAAAAAATTAATTAAAAATAAATAGAAATGAAAACTATCCTAGAACAGAAAAAAGACAAAATAAATAGAAGATAAATAATAGATAAAATAGTTAAATAATAAAGATTAAATAATCTTTTTTACTATTGGTGACAAAGAATGATCAAAATTTACTTTAAAAAGTTTTAAAACTACATTTAGAAGAAGCAAATCTCGTAAGACTCTCAAAAAAATTCAATCTTCAAGAAATGCTTACAAAACGTCCACTTCTCAATAATTTACAAACTAAAACTATTTCCCAATAGCCACTTAATTTAATTATATTTTGTCAAAATGAAATAAACTACTTGAGTCGAATAGCAATAACAACGTTTATTCATCTTACATACAAATCCTCTTCAACCTGCTGGAAAATATTTTATTACAGGGTTTAATGCTATGAATTATTAAAACTGGCAGGTTAACAAGACATATGAGAGCTCATAAAATTAAAAAGAGAAAAAGAAATGAAAAAATAGGACAATAGCTGATCTAGAGCTCTAGACTTCAACGGGAGAGGGGGGGGGGGGCAAATTAGATCTAAATGAAGAACTATGATCTTAAAGGGATTTTTAACCAGTTTTCGGGAGGGCTCTTCTCATCCAGTGGGTAGGGAGGAGTTGCGCCATCTCTCTTAAAAATATTGGCACCGCAATATGACAATACACAACTGTTAGCCACAAATGGTGGATCTCATACCACCACTCCTCTTCGAAGAATTTATGACTTTAATAATTTAAAACAAGCATTATTTGTAAAAACAAACCCCAGTCCCTCGTACATTTTTACAGAAATGTTTAACGGTCTCCGAGTAGATTTTGCTATTTTTTTAAATAATAAAAAAGATAGAAAATGAAAGATAAAGAAATAAGCAAGAGAAGTAAAGAAGGAAAGAAACATTACTACTACATGTTTTTTTTTCAAAATCGCAATATATTCTGCGGATATAAAAGAAAAAAAATATATACATTGAGAAGCACAACTATGGAGCTCCATCACTTTAGTGTTAAAGGACCCTTTGTGGGCTGAAATTAAAAAAAAAAAAAAAAAAAAGAGCGGTTACAACGTCCTTTCTCTTTTTGTTTTTAATAATTTTTTGCATTGATGTGAGGATAGAAAAAAAAAAGCTAGTTTTAAATATAAATATTTGCCAGAAATGTTCAAATTCTTCGCCGTCGGTTGCAATGCTTGTTTAAACCCTCACTAGAACATCATGTCTTACACGTTAGATCAGTGGTTCTCAACGGGGGCGATACCGCCCCCCAGTGGGCGGTGGGAAGATGTTGAGGGGCGGTGAGCATATTTTGGGCGGCAGGGGGGCGATGGACATATTTTGGGCGGTAAGGGGCGGTGGGTATATTTTGAAATGTCCTTGTAGGGACATGTTTCGGGCGGGTGTGGAAGGAAACCCTCATCTCTTAAATCGCCAAGGAAAAGCTTGAAAATTATTTTCTGGGGTTATCTGCCCAACCCTGACCTTTCTCCTAACGACATGAAGGATAGCCTAAAATTTGCCAATAGTACTTGAATTTCAGAAAGTTTTTTGGCTTAGGGTCCCCCGTTTCATAGCATAACTACCTAAAATAGCCTAAAAATGTGTTTTATTCATATCCATTTCAAAAATTTTCGAGGAAGAGTCCTGAATCCCCCCGTCGTCCTTGCTCACCTAACTTAGACAGCCAAATATATATACTACATTTTAATTGCTCTTTAAAATGTCACTTTTAAAAACTTCGAGGGAAAAGATCAAGACCCACAAACCCCTTTTCTTACATAACCATACAAGCTCAAAATTTCATTTTTGGACATTTCCGTCGAAGAGCTATGGAAACCTTCAATCTTAAAGACAGCCTTGTGATTTTTGCAAATAATTGCAGGGTGAAATCTCGACGTACCCACCTCTTCTCCAATCATGATCAAACAGGGCCTAAATAGCGTTTTAACGAGGTTAATTTTCTAAAAATTTCCACACGAGAGCCTCCTGACTTGATCGACATTTTGTGTCGTTAGATCATCCCCTAACACTAAAGGTAGCTAACAATCATATTTTTCAGAATATAATGTGAAAAAAATTAGTTTAAATATGTGTTTGTTACGCTTCAATTTTTCAGAGAGAGCTAGAAGAAGCTTTGACCCCTAGCATTACTAAGCTTTGCCTTAAAATAACTTCAATTTTGAAAAATCTTTATGAGGGACCACTTTCTCCCCAGTTAACGTTAACAAAAATTGCCTAAAATTGTGAATTTAAAATGTTTCACTGAGGGAGGAATCTGAACCTAAGTCTCAACACCACGATACTTAAGCTTTAAGAAACTGCGCTTTTAAGACTTCGTTTTCAAAACAAACTTCGAGGAATATCCCCGATGTTCCACGATTCTGATTCGAGGAATATCCCTTTACTCATATCTCAAAGGCGTACTTATAACTTTGACTATCTTGTCTAACTTTCAGAGTAATAAATTACTCAAAATGAATTTCTTTGAATTGAACTTATCTTGTAATTTGTAAATTCAAATCATTTCAGTTATTTTTTAAGTTAAAACCTTATTTTTTACTTTTTTAAGGGTGATAGGCAAGGGTCATAGTCTTTGTCCCTCCTGATGGAAAAAACAGAAGGTCCGGCTTTTTTTTTTTTTTTTGTTATTGCCCTTCCGATGTAAAATCCTATATCCGTACGGGAAAAAATGAGGAATGCGTATTGCAAGTAAATAAGAACAACACTGTTTGGGATCACACTGTTCAGGGAACTATTTGAACGTGGTGCATTTTTCAAAATAAATTGGTTTTCAAATAAAAAATGTTGAAAACGGTGCATTTTTATATCAAATCGTGTTGTTCTCATTTACCGTAAAAATGATTCACTCATTTAATGAACCCATTCTAGGCACGTGATTGGAACTCTGAGTTTTTCGGAGGGGAAAAGTGCCCGTTTTTTCTTAAGATTATCTTATAAAGCAAAACAAATAAGCATACGTATTTTTATGTTATAATCATTTTTCAACTATCTGTTTGAAAAATTATAGAGTTGAACTGGTCAAGAAAACTGCTTTGCCGCTCCTTCCTCACCCCCGTCTTCCAATTTTGCGCAAGTCAGCAAAGGGGGCGCTGAAAAAATTTCCAATCCTAAAGGGGGCGGTAGCTGTAAAAAGGTTGAGAACCACTGTGCTAAGTAATTCAGAAAATTTATGAGATTGTTGTTTGACTACTTTTCCAACATGTTTTTGAAGTTCCAATTGCCCCATACAAGGCCTCAAAATGCAGAATTTTAAAACTTTTTTTCAAAAATTTGCCCGGGGGAGAAACCCCCGGACCCCCTAAAATTACGGACATTCTACCCTACTTTAAAAAGTTCTCATTGCATATCTCTCTTGATACCCCTACCCCCAATAAAGTTCAGTTAAAGAAAATAATAAGAATAAAGAAATGAAAAACACACACACACATCATCAAACATCGTGTTTCAGCTAGAAATTCGACTCATAACACAAACGTGTGTGTGTTTGGGCAATGTGCGAAACTGGGCCCCTCCCGAAATTTTTTTCTGGATACGGCCTTGCAACATGTCGCCAGATAAAACCAAAACTAGTGACACCAAACGATTCCTCGCCATAAATGGTGCAAGGCAGCAAAAACAACAACTATTTACAAGATTTGTAACAATATTTAGTCTTGGTCAGAATCTGGTCCAGAAATTGCCATGGACTTTTCCTGACAGTTTATTAGGTATTAAAAATAAAACTGCAGGTGAATTTCACTCATTTGTGTGTTTTTTTCAAATACTTAAAAGATTTTCAAAAATAATAACTATCAGTTTAATCTATAAATTTAATTCAGTATCAATTCAAAATGTAATATCAATCAAAAAATTCAATATTACAATACTTTTTAAAAATTTGTCGAAGGAGGAGTTTTTGAGGAGGTCACAGTAACCTCTCTTCAGGGCTCCCCTGATTCTATGAAATGTTAAAATAAGTCCACACTGTTTGAATAGAGAATGGTATTAAAATAGCTCTTGGAAAAACCCGAAAAATCCGGGTTTTTGATCAAAAACTCAGGCCGGCTGGGCTTTTTCAAAAAAAAAAAAAAAAAAACGAGTTTTTTCAAACCCTGCTAAGAACCCACCGTCTTCTTCTTCTAACCTCTCAGTTATTTAGGCACTGCATAATAGAAGTAAAAATTATTAAATCGTGAGAAAAATACATTTAAAATCTGTTAAAAAAATCTAACAATTTATTTATTAATTATTTATAATATAATATATCTAATATATATCTAAAATATATATATCTAATAATTTATATTATTAGATATATCTAAATATATAACATCTATAAATCTAAACATCTATATATATCTAAAAATTTATTTATTAATTATTGTGTTTCTTGATTTATCTATTTATCTCCAAATTTTGAAGTTTGATATTTTCGAAAAGCTCTGACGCGATGTGAAAAAATGCAGGTCATTTTTGGAGTCAGCACGAAAATAAATCAATCGAAAATAAATAAATGAATGAATAAACAGATTAGAAATAATTATTAAAAACTATAGGAAGCATGATATCACTGTCTAGCCTAATTGCACATTCAAAATAGCATTAAAAATAGCTAATTATAATAAAAATGTAATCTTCGATAGTATCTCACAGTGTTTTCAACAAAAAAGCGACCAATCAATTAGCAGCTTTCATGTGTTATAATTCCAGAAATCCTATCAGTTATTTTCAGTAGTATCAAGTCGATAAGAAACGTGTCCTTCTAGCATCAAAAACTTAGCGACATACACATCCTAATCATTATGTTTATCCTCATCGTAAGAGCAGAAAGAAAAGAAAAGCAGAAAATAAAAGAAAAACCAGACTTCTTTTCTCTCTCTTATCACTGTTGAAATTTGATAGGACTTGAGGGAATGTATAGTTTCAGTGTTGTGCGTTATTTGGTTCACTGCAAAAAATGAACCGTTGTTTTTGCAGTATTATACTGGCAGCCGATGTTCCAATTTAAAACTGTAAAAGGCACAATAATAAACTATAAAACTAGCAAATTTGCAATTTCTTACTGTAAAGTAACACATTTTACAGCTTATTGCCGTAAAATTTAGCGGTATTATACTGAAAAAACAACAGTATAATACTAACAGCACAGGTTCCAGTTTAAAATTGTAAAATGTACTGTAATGAACTGTAAAATTAGCAATTTTGCAGTTTATTACTGTAAAATTAGCAATTTTACCATTTAGTACTGTAAAAGTAGAAATTTTACAGTTTATTACTGTAAAATTAGCAATTTTTAGTTTATTACTATAAAATTAGTATTATATTGTAAAAACAACATTCATTTTTTAGTGTACAGCTATGATTAGTTTTATCTAATCGAATGTTAAGAGAACGGCATACTGGGTACATAAGCTAAGAGATGGAGGTAAATGTAAAATCATTTATAATTTATGAAATATTTACTGTGTTTTTTGGAGAAATTTTACTTTGCCATTACTGAATTTCTTTAGTCACATTGAAGACGAAAAGACTGACAGGCATAAAAATTACAGAAGCGAATTCTTTTTCTTTTTTATATCTAACTGCTTCACATCAGAAAAAAAACGGAGAATTCCTTTCAAATATTTGATGGTCTAGATTTGGAAAAGGAATGTAGATTTTGAGTGAAAAATAATTGAGCTTTACCACAGTTATTTGTAAATCATTTTGAAGAGGAATCTTCTTTGACTTTATTACGTAAACTCCAAACAAGTGAAAACACAGTTAAAGGAGAGTTAGAAATTTGTTTGGAGCAATAATTTTTAATTTAAAGGTATCATTCCAATAGCTCCGCATTTTAAAACCTCATGAAATCACACTCAACTGCATGTGTGTTTATGTTTTGCATATACTAGCGACAATGCTAACACGTTTCAAAAAAATGAAAGAGGTTGTTCGGAGAAAAAAGAAAAGGAAAAAAAAGAAAGGAAAGAATGAGAAAATGAAGGTTTTATGTTATACTGTTTTGAACCAATTTAATATTAAATATTGTAATGCGTGCAAAATATGATGTTAAGTTTACTACTAGGCTATGGTACTCTAAATTAATATTGTGCAATTCAAGATTGAAATTGTTTCTTACAAATTTTAGATTTTTAAAGACTCGTCACTATTGATTATATTGTTTAATTGATACCACAGACCAGCAATGTAAAAGAACTATACTAATTGTAGTAAGGAAGAGCATTAAATTTTGGTTTTAAATCAATACTTTTGACTTTTTTCCCCCTTAAATTTTTGAGATGTGCCAATATTGTCATCGGTGAACGATAGATTAGGGTACACTCAGAAGTATTGTACACTGCAAAAAACGAACTTTTGTTTTTACAGTACAATACTGGCAGCCGAGGTTCCAGTTTAAAACTGTAAAATGCAGTTGAACTACACTGTAAAACTAGCAATTTGACATTTTCGTACTGTAAAGTTAGAAATTTTACAGTTTATTGCAGTGTGGGCCGTGGTGGCCCGATCGGTAAGGCATCGGACTCGTGTCCGGAAGGACCCGGGTTCGAAACCCAGCCGATCAAAGATCCACCGCCTTGATTAATGGTGGCTGGGAGGCGTTAAAAATGTCGTGGTCACAAAGTCCTCCAAGTGAAACGATACCTCTGGGGGTGCTGGGCCCTAGGGTTTGCTCGACCCTAGGTTCTGGTTCAAAATTAAGAACAGAGCGCTCTTCAGGGCTCTATCCCGGTTAAACCACGAAGCTGTGGTAGGTACGGGGGACCCTGGAGAGTGTGAAGTGAAGTTTATTGCAGTAAAATTTAGCTGTATTATGCCATAAAAGCAAAAGTGTAATACAGGCAACAGAGGTTCCAGCTTGAAACTAAAATGCACGGTAATAAACTGTGAAATTAACAGTTTTTCAGTTTATTACTGTAAAATTATCAATTTCACAGTTTAGTACTGCAAATGTAGAAGTTTTACGGTTTATTACAGTAAAATTTTAAATTTTGTTCAGTAAATTACTAAAAAATTAGCTGTATTGTACTGTAAAAACATTCATTCTTTACTGTGTATAAATCAGGCATGCAACATTAATTTGACACATGTAAGTCGAATGTTTCTTCAGAATCGATTATATTTCCTCCTTTCAAAAAGTTCATCTATTGTATTTTTGAACTGCTATATCCATACAAACTTCTTAAATTGGTTTCTTGATGGAATTAAATAAAATATCAGTCTTTAACCTGAACCAATTGCGAATCTACTTAATTGAATAATGAACAAAAATTGCGAAAGTTGGGCTTCAAACTGAAACGGAATGTAAAACCGGATCCGTAAAAAATATATTTTAGTCGGAACGAAAACCGAAGCTGAATAAAAAAAAATCGTTTGTTTCGATTTGTCAGTGATTTTGACGCGATAACCAATTTGGCAATGTTTTCTAATTTAACTTTAACCATATAATTACCTTGATTACAAGTACATTGGTACATTAATGAAAGAATTATATTTTAGTACGAATAAAAATATTCATAAAACAAAATCATTCCTTCGGCACTGAACCAAAATCAAAAATCGGTGTTTTTGGAGCAACAAAAACCAGGAACGTAACAGATATATATGTGTTTTTACTTGAACCTGAATGAAAATAATTTAAAAAACAGCTTAAAAAAATTTAAAAATACGCTTTAAAAATATATTTCATGATACTCTAACCGATTTCCCTCTGATTTTCAAAACTATTGTGTATCCGCTCTCTCTCTAAGTTGACATGAACTTATAATACATCAACATATAATATAGTTTAGCCTTTTGTATTAATAATAGTATGAAATATATTGCTTTTATATTTGCAAAGAACGTGAATTTTATCTTTTATTCAGAGTTACATACATACCCACATGTGAAATTAATAAAAGCGTATTAAAAATATGATTCGAAGCCCTGCTTTAAACCTAAGAAATATTTGCCACTCAGTCTATTTCTTAAATATTTAAAGTATTTTATTAGTATCTTATGGTTTCCAAACTTTTTTCCGAACTAAAATCTTATTCCGAGCATATGCGAAAAATTCTTTTCGTACACCCAAGAGTCCCGTTTGCTTCCCGAGATCTGCAGGTGCAATAAGAACTTCGAATCACATCCATAAAGGATAAACTGCGAAAAAACAGAAATGACGGCAACATATTATTATGTCATAAAAATTTCATATATCTTAAAAGAACTTTTTTTCCGAAGCGGCAGAAACAGACCCAGTGGAAGCGAAATCAGATTTAGAAAATTGAAAAAGACAGGGCACGTTTTAAGAACATCACCAAACTCAATCTCGCTCGCGGCATAAAATTCTGTCTTCGGGGGAGTGAGGGGAAGAAGTAAAAGTTTTCTTGGGAGCAGTAATTTTTTAAGCGACGACAGCAAAATTTTGGTAAAGCGGACACGTCCAAAAATAGAATTTAGTTGTTTGTTCGGTGCTTAATTCACTGTCTTGATAATCAAGATTCAGCTTTTAAAGATTTTTCTCTTTTTTCACAAGTTTTCACTCTGGCAAAAATCAGTCAGAGGACTACATCCTTGAAAAAAAAAGAAAAATGATTTTGAATTTCATATTTGTAACTTTTTTGTTTATTTTGTTATTTATTATTAATTCCTGTTATTAAAAGAAGAATTAAGAAAGAAAAAAATATTGAGAAAGAAGTTTTTCTGCAGTTTAATATACAATAGTTGACAAATTAAAACAAATAACTATTTTTTTCCGTAAAAATATTCAATAGAATAAAAAAAAACTTTTATTGTTCAAAATATTCAACACAATGTGACACACTACTATTTTCAGAATGTAAAAATGTCAGAAACAGAGTCATCGCTTTTTTTTTTTTTTTTTCAATTTTCGGTTCTTCACACCATTTTGGTGATGATTTTATTATTATTCTTTAATTATTATTATTGTTGTTAATGTTATTATTATTTTTTTTAATTTTAACACAACTAGGTGGAAGTTGAATTGAACGCATGGCAATTAATGGAGACAAAGAATAGCTTCACCGAAGTAAAGTAAATATTTGTCGCATACTTTTCCAATGAAAGTGCTACACAAGATATTTCTCATGTATTGCAGCTACAAACCTCTGGATATTCAAAATATTTCAAGCTTTTACTCTACAAAGAGCCAAATTTTTTTTGAATTCACAAAATATTCTGAATTTAAGATGTGAATAATAAAAAATGCTCCTAATAAAAAATGTTCTAAAGATTTACATAATTCTAAATATTATGAACAAGATTTTTCCAAATAAAAGAAATTCGGAAGCAAAATAGAGAACTAAAAAATAAATTTAATGAAAAAAATATGGCTCTACGTTTCGGCGTTATTTTACAAATTTACACTCACAAATCGGAAGAAAAAAAGTTAGACATCAATCAACTTTTTTAGGTAAAAATTCAATGTGGTTAACCAAAAGTTTCTTTTTCTCTGGAACTTTTTATTAATTACCTTAAAAAAATTAAAGAAAAGTATCCCGTATCCCAAAAGGTCCGCGTAGCACCAATTGAGAACCGTAGCTCTAAATGGAGAATAAATATACCAAACAGAAAAAAGAAATTCCTGAGCCGAAATCTCTGTGACAGTGAAACAAACCTAGCCACAAACGATTACACAACAACAACAACAACAACAACGGCGAAAAAAAGGTCGTGGGATCTAACTCAGAATTATTCTCTTTCGCTCCCGTCAGTAAACATTCCTCCCCCCTCCCCCTCCACCAGTCTTCTCAATAAATTTCAATCGCTTGGAGAGAGAAAAAAAATGATAAGAAGAGCAGTTCCAAAACTGGAGCTTGAGTCATTCGCCTACATCCGAGACGGGCCGAAACGCTCGCCCACGCTGAAGCCACCGGATGTTAGCTCTGCCTCTCTTTTGCAAGGTCCAAGCGAAATTGGTATTCATCACTCATTTTGGAGGAGTTTTTTTTTTTTTTCACTTTCTTCTGTTTTTTATTACTCGTTTATCATGTCATATTTGCGTAATTTTAAATGAAGCCGTTTAGTAGTGGATTATTTTCAACAGGAACATTTCAATTAAATTCGATTGCGTTGTTTATTTGGCAATAGTTTAGTGGTACTCAGCCTTTTTGTTTGCAAGACCACACATGAATGCCCATTTCAAATGAGCCGTAGCACAACAAAAAAGAACGGAAATAATGCGGTTCTTTATTTATTTATTTACTAGCTTATTACCCGGCGTTGCCCGGGAGCTAATTGTAGCTCCATTATATTTGTTTTTAATATCATGCTAAAATGAAATAGGTGAGATTTAAATTGATAATTCATTGTTTCTCGTAATCTTTGTTGGAAAATACTCATATTTAAATGGGTTAAATTTTATCAATTTGCATGCTTAAAGGTTTATCTCTATTACGCTATCTGTTCAAAATTAAAAGTAAATGGCCATTTTAAGACAAAAATATTGAATTTTGAGCTGTTTGTATTCTTTTAAATTTTCAAAACTCCACCTATGTGAATTCTAGTGCATCAAGGAACCTCTGTGCCAAGTTTGATGAAAATCCGATGAAAACTGGATTTGTATAAGGAACTAACATTCAAACAAATATATACACATACATTCTTTTTTTTTTTTCAAACTGTCGTTCCACAAGTGATGTTATACATCAGAATCTATTAAGACTGTCTTTCACGATAAGAATGAATAGCAAATTTCATGTTCAGTCTTTCCTGCACAAGACTTTTTCTAAACCAATTTTAGCTTACAATGATTTTAATACACTTTTGCTTATTCGATAATCCGTTTTTATTTTGCACTTTTCTTTCATTAACTAGCTCAACCTGCTCTTGATCAAAAAAATGTTCCTTCGCGGATTTATTAAATCTCCAATTCAATTATTATTTAAAATATCATTGAATAGTACAAGATAAGGAGATATACTCTCTTGTGGTCTAATAACACATTCGTAGTATATGAGCAACGTATTTTTCTGGAGTCCTGCAATTTTTTGCGTCAAAGTAGGCAAAATAGACAGCAATTTATTAATGCTTAACTTCTTTTCAGAATAAATACACTGCAAAAAATGAAAGTTGTTTTCAACGTATAATACTGGCAGCCGACATTACAATTTGAAACTAAAATACACAGTAAAAAACTGTAAAACTAGCAATTTTACTGTTTGTTGCCGTAAAAATTAGCTGTATTATACTGTGAAAGCAACAGAGTAATACTGGCAGCAGAGGTTCAAATTTAAAACTGTAAAATGCACGATAATAAATTGTTGAATTAGTAATTTTACATTTTATTACTGTAAAGTTATCAATTTTTCATTTTTTTCTGTAAACTTAGCAATTTTACAGTTTAGTACAGTAAAGTTAGGAATTTTATAGTTTATTACTGTAAAATTAGCTGTATTATACTGTAAAAACAACATTCAATTTTTACAGTGTTGTCCTTTAATATCAAATGCGAACTTATTGAAAATATATTTGTTATCATACTTACAGCTTTAGTTATTTCTATAATACAAAGTAGACATATACAAAGTAGAAGAAACCTGTAAAACAAAAAGGACTAAGTTACTTTTGACTTGCATTAGTAAAAAATCATTTAAAAATCACTTATTAAATGTGAATTTCTGCCTCAGATTATTTTACTATACACAGGTAATTTAAGCTCATTTTCTAAAGTGGCAATAACAAGTATGAACGTTTTCTCAAAGCTATTTAACACTTACATGTTTTTTTCCCCTGAAAAAGAAAGAAAAGAAATGTAAATGTATCCTTGCATCTTAGCTCTTTTTAATATTTTATTTCACGTCAGTAGTTTCTTTTAGTAATATTGCCGAAAATTTACATGAACTGAACATGAACTGAATCAATGATAACATCATATTGGTTGAAATTTATTCAATTCGGCAATGTATTTTTACATATTTTTTTCGTAATAATGTTAAAAATTAAATTCTTGGTCGATAGCTCAGTTTAAGAAACACAACACAAATTCTCGAATGGACTGTTTTATTTCACGGCTTCTCTAAGCGCATACTCACACACTCTCTCTCCGGTTACATATTAGCAGACAGCTGCTACTCCTTAAAGTAGGTGGCGCTGCGATAGGCATGCAAACGCAACATACCGGCCCCCTTGACATGTTAACATTCAACAATTGATGTTACTGTTCATAATTAAATTCAATTATGTTTAAAATGTTATATAATACTCAAAAACACTATGAACAAAAACAATTCAAATTACAATGAAGCAATTAATAATAATATAAATGAACACAATAAGATAATTTCAAGCTCTCTTACAATCGATTCACCTAAGTAAAGAAAAAAAATGCAATATACAACACATAATACAATTTTACAACATTAACAATTCTTAGAAAAGATTTCAACTCAAGTTATTGGTTTGGTAGAATACAAATGTGGCGTACACTTCTCGTTAAATGCTTACCATCTGGTAATAATAACTTTACAACACGTATTTTCTTATCTTGACTCGGAACCAGTTCAATAATTTTTGCT